>WBNH01004899.1:0-249806 GCA_013401255.1 Urocolius indicus
CCAACCCCACCATTCTATGACGATTCTATGATAAGGCAGATTCTCCAACCATTTGATCACCTTCATGGCTCTTCTTTGAACCTTCTCCAGTCTATCTGTGTCTTTCCTGAACTGTAGAGACTGCAAGTGGACACAGTACTGCAGGAGCAACCTGACAAGTATTGAATATACCGGGATGATCAGGCCTCTATCTCTTGCAGATGCAGCCCAAGATCCAGTTTGCTTTTCTGGCTGCAGTGGCTGGCACACTGTTGACTCATGGTCAATTTGCTGCCTCCCAGGATCCCACAAGAGAATCTCTACCACTGTGCCAGTCAATGTCTCCCAGCATTTTGTTCCAGGTAAAACCACTTGACCTGATTCTAATAACATGCAAATCTTCCTGTAGCCCTATCTTCAATTAATTTTAGGTGCTCTTCCTCAGCTTCACTTCCAAACCTTGACATTAGGCAAATGCTTATTAATTTCATACTAAATAAAACTGTGTCAGCATTTCACTTCTGCCATCCCAGTCAACGCTGTGATTTGCTTGGCTAACATATGTTTTGACTTGTTCAGTAATGTTCGTTGCTGTGTTTTTAATTTAAAAAACCTTGGTGAATTCCAGGGCAGGAAATGCTCTCATCTTCAGCATTGGGATTTGGTATGGCATCAAAACAAACAACTGTTCTCTCATATGCGGTGACACATTAATGACGAATTTCTCTGCTTCATCTCCACAGATCTCCTTGATTATCTAATGGTCTGTAAAGCAGGAAGAAAGGGTCTGAAAGCTGTAGTACAGCAAGCCTTTTCTGACCCCTTTTCTACAGATGATTGCAGTGTCCTGCTTGTGTAATCTGAAGCTGTCACTGGTGCATGGATAGAAGAAGCCTAGTATAGAAGTTAGTGTGTAAAAATGTTCAACTCATAAGATTTAGCAGGCCCTCAGCTGCCTTCCAGATGTAGTTCAAAGTGTTAGCTTTAATCAAAGTGTGTTAATAACTGATCCAACATCCAAAGGTTTTACTGAAACAGATATTAAGTCAAAAAAAAAGATTTTTTTTTTCCCCTAGAGACACCGGAAAGACATTTTTTTATTTGGGTTTTTTTGAGTTTTTTTTAGCCTTTGGGTTTTTTTTTTTCTACTTCATCTATTTGGGCAGCTTTAAGAAACATTTGGTTTCACACAGGGAGAAATTGGTTTTTTTTCTTCTCTAGAAATGAAGAAGTGTTCTACCTTCTATGTTGCTTTCTTTCAGTTCAACAAAAAGTTTTTTCCTGAAATATGATGTAAAAACCTCACGGTTATCTCATATGGAAAGTAGTCTGATAGTTGTTCTGACTGAGCTAAATGCCTGGGAAGGGGCAGAATGGAATGGCATTCATGACACAGACCTGAAAATGTTTAATCTTTTGACTGAAGTGAAATCTGCATTTTTTTCTACAAGACTGCCTTAAGAATAACCATCATAAAGAGCTTAAATCGTGTTGTAGCTTATGGGTATTTCTGTACTGTTGTTGGAATAAAGGTAACTCTGATGTCATGAAATGCCGCTAACACTATGTCTAACATAATGTAGATAAGCTAAAAGCAATGTAACCTTTAAAAAAAATACATCTGCTATTTAGCTACTGCACATATTAGCTATCAAGCACCCCAGGCTAGGAAAGTGGATAATGCAAGTGTCTAACCTTTAGTGCAAATGTGAAGTATTCAAGCTTCAGAACCTGAGGTTTCCTGACAAAACTTACTTTCCAGGACTGAACAACACTGGATAAGATATTTTTCAAATCATAGGAAGGAAAAAAGAAATTTTGGCTGGAGAATGGGAGACACGGACCAACCATCTAACAGGAGATAGAGAGATTCAGTCACTGCCAAATGCGATTGGGAGACATGCAAAGAGCTAATATAAGGCACTATAGTAAGAAATGTAAAGGAAAATATGTCAATTTAGACCTAGTCAGGCACCATGGACCTAATGTTTTTAAACAGCCTGTGAGTCCACATCCCTCTTTCTAATGCCCAGTCAGCTGTAAGTATAAGATTATAGGTTAAATAAATACAATTGTAAATGACAGCATTTAGCTTTCTAATTACCTCTTCCCTGTAATTTATTAGACCTGCAAATCTATCATCCAGAAGGTGGATAAAATTCAATTACTCCTCAAACAAAGGCAAATTTGGCAGACAGACATCTGTAGCTACATGTGCTCAAAGTGTTCACAAGCACATTATGTGAGGTGTTTCACTTAAGTAATACCCTCAGAAGAGGATTCTTGGTTGGATACACAGCTGGAATTATGATATACCGCTCAATTCCATATTCACACACAGAACACACGCTTCAACTTCAACATTTAAAAACAATATTTTAACCATAAAAGCATGCAAGATATTGAATATTTACACTCACTACTTTTTCTGACTCTGGGGGAAGGCAACAGTCTATATTTAATAAAGCCTGATGAGAGATCCATAAATTATGTTAAGTATTCTGTTTTCCAGGCGACTGTGTGACTTGGGCTTTTCTGTGGCAGGGCAACAGCATATGATTCTAGCAAACAATATTAGTGCCCTGCTCTTGACTAGCAGGAGACGTTCCCCCTAAGACACAGTAGGATAAATAGGAAGGACATGCAGCAATGCCCAAGTGAGGCTGTGATTGTCTGCGGCAAGTCAATTGTCTTTGGGCTTTAGTGTATTTCTTTACAGGAGTGAAAAGCTGAAAGTACAAAAATAGAAAGTCTCTGCAGCCCAGTGGGATGTAGGCAATGGCTGTTGTGCAACCCATTTAGTCTCTGGAGCTGCCTTTCACATCCGCTCTTGCCAGCACTGTGAAGAGTTTATAGGCAAAAGGAAGCTATTTGCCACAGTGGCTTGTAGAAGTGTGGAGGTGCATTTCACATGCTTAACTGCATTATATACTACTTTCCTGAGGTGATAATCCTCAAGCTATGCATGTATGTAGATAGGTATTTATCTTTAGCACAGCTTCTTTCGCAAAAAAAAATATTTTTTTACCTCTTTTCCAATAATCTTCTTACCAGTGATTTCTTTTATTCTGTTATAATAATGAATGAGCTATGCATGGAAACCTCCCCAGGCTGCCCGCCCAACCTAGGAGACCAGCTACAGTAATACCAACATATCCCTATGCAAAAGGATAACCTGACAATACACATAACATATGATAATAATAAACTTCAAATTACCACATTCTATGCTCTCTTTATACATTCTATGCTCTCTTGTATACATTGGTGACTCTCTCAAAAAAGCCTGAAGCAACCTGACGTGCAGATTAGGAAC
The DNA here is from genome assembly GCA_013401255.1 of Urocolius indicus. Taxonomy (NCBI): domain Eukaryota; kingdom Metazoa; phylum Chordata; class Aves; order Coliiformes; family Coliidae; genus Urocolius; species Urocolius indicus. The sequence continues at coordinate 3,296 of WBNH01004899.1, forward strand.
CCACTGTCTTCGTTAGAAACCTCTGTTTCAGATATGCTCAATTTTCAGGGCTTGTCCTTAATTGATTTAAACAACAAGAGAGTTTTCTGAGACCGTCTATCTTAAATGTTCATAGTACTTGGGACAATAGTTTGGAAAAACTATTCATTGCCACCAGTTACACAATTAGTGTAACTAAAGCAATTAGTGTAGTTATTTACAAGTTTTGAGCAGTCCTTTTCCTGTGACTTTGTTATTAACTGTTTCTTATATATAATTCACCTCACTTCAGTTGCTTTTTTCAGGCGACCAGCTGATAGTACCTCTGTAATTCAAGGAGAGAAATAAAGATTTAATTATGCACACATAGAGCCTCATGGAGTTGCTCAGGCAGGTGCCAGAGAGAAAGTTGTCACATCTATCCTGTGGCAAGACATGAGGGCCAGAAGCCTCAAAGCTGAGGTGTCAGCAGATACCTCCTCCTCCTCCTATGCCCACACTCTTCAAGGCCTTCCCAGGATCAGCTGTCAAGATAACAGGATGGAGCGCCCAGTTCCAGCTTATGGTAGGGTGACATTGGCTGCACCCAGACACAGCTGTCTCTTAGCAGCTTGTCCATTGCCTGTCTCTAAGTGGTTAGAGTGCATTCCCTAGTCTGGGTCCCAGAAGGAAATGTTACACGCATTCCCATAACAGATAAACTCAGCGTGGCTTTAATATTTTTCGCCTTTTCTAAATGCTGTGCAGAGTTATTGTGTGCTGTAGAAGTTTGTTGTGGTGTCTGAACTGTGCCCTAAATCCTGTGCAGTGCCTACAAGGAGGCCATGATGTTTCAGTGCAGCCGGTGGAGGTGGGATGTATGTTTGCTTGAAAAAAGGCCAGCCAAGTAAAAGACATCACCCTGTAGCTCGATTAGGATGACTATATGCTGTTACCACGACTAAGGACATTTTGATCCTTGATCCCAATGATGAGCATCTGTTGGTATCATTGGGAAAGCCATACTGTCATGGAAGTCAGAAAGACGCAGCAAAAAAACCCACCATTTGAAAGAAATGACAGTAAGAGAGGAACATAGGTGTATCTCCAGAAACACAAGCAGCACATGGCACCATCTGTTTGCAAGGCGAGTGACTCAGCCCACCATGCTGGCTGCTCCCTGACTCACATAGCATTGGTGAGTGCTGGCTGCTGCACCTGGTGAACTGGGGAATCTGGCATCAGGGAACAGCGACAACTGATCAGGATTTGTGCTTGGTATCCTTACCGCAATGCTGAGCCAGCTGTTTGCTGCCTGTCTCTACTGTTTGTTCTCTCCAGCTCATTAGCTGAGGGTCAACATAGACAGCAGTAGTATTAGGCACAGCTACACGACTGCTGTGTTGGTCTCACGTGCTGCAGATGTGGAAAGGGTCCGTTACTGACTTCTCTCCCCTGGTGCCACCCATGCCCACACATCTCATCCATCCTTACCTCTTAGGCAACCAGGAGGGACAGGGGTTGAGCAGTATGGGTAGCCAGGGCAGATACCTACTGCTGCAGGCTGGATAACCTTAGACATAACCTGAGACTTTAAGGGCACCAGGAGCTGCACAGCAAGCTTTAGTTACATGGAGATAAGCCAGAAGCCACATTAAATTGTGTATGAAATAAAAACTGACCCTGAGATGGAAGCAGCAGGGTCAAGTGGCTGATCCAGCCATACCAGAGTTTGTTAACTACATCCTAAATGCCACTGCAATTTCTACAGCCTTCAGCTCACAATTCCTCCTCTGATGTGATTCAGTGATCTTTTCAGGTAGTTTTTTCCACAACCTGATCTGCTTTAGCACTTGGAAAGGTTTATGCCTGCCCAGAATCTCTGCTTCTTTACACAGAGCCGATGAGCCTTTATTTTATCCCTCACAGTTTTGGGTAAGCGAAAGTGTTTTTCTCTCACTTCTTTTCACATTTCAAATATTTGCACAGCATTATTATCTTCCTCTGGATTTTGGTTTTTTATTGAAATGATGTGAGAGGGCATACCAAGATGGATAGACAGAGCTCTCCACAGTGAGTTATGGGCGAAGCTAAGCATGTTGCACCACACGTAGTATGTGTATAGATCTATGCCGAGGTAAATATACGTAGGAAGATGCTTATGTTTATATTCACAAAAATATGCAAACATACATAAGCACAAATTAACTTACATCATAAAAATGCTTCATTAATTAGTTGCTCTTTTAATGCTGTGCAAAAATTCCTTGCCCATCAAAAAAAAAAATTTCTGAATAGTCTTTAAATGCAGCCAAGCTTCAAGCAGAGCTGAGTCTTTATGAGAGAGAAGCTAGGAAGGATTTTATTCCCTTACATGCCACTTAACTGAGCTTTGTGAGCATTTTTCTCAGAGCAGTTGATCCTAGAGCAGGATATTGGTGCAGATGCCTCAGTAGCCTGATCCAGTATGGCAGGCTACATCTCTCCCCCTTTAATCGAATAGATGAATACTCAAGAATACAAATATTATCTAAATACACAGAAAAGGAGTCACAGAGCACAATAGCATGGGCTAAAGCATGAGTAGATGTCTCATCATCTCCATTTCCCATTTGTTGTAATTTCTTTAGCGCATCTATGTCCTTCTGCAGCCTATGATGCTGGGTCTCTCTAGAGATGCACTCTACCAGATATCAGCTACCCAGTGATGGGATAAGTAATAAGAGTTTTGGCTGCTGCTCATATTCTGATCACAAAGAGGTAGGAGATGGCACAGTTCTGGGCTTTATTCATCCTGTTTCTGCATCACTGCACAGCACAGAGGATGTGCACCCAGATATTTATGTAACTGATTAATAGCACTGAGACCTACGAATACGGCTCTACTGTTTTACACTGGACCTGGATATTTTATGTGTTTTACTCTGGAAACTAGCTATGCTGCTATGTTGGGTTTGGACAGGCTACAAATTTTGTGTGGCAAGGCAGAGCTTTGGGTTGCAGATATCCAAAAGTCCTCTTTTGGGCCAACTCCTGACCCATGAGACCTCTGATTGTTTTCTCTGCCCCTTGCATAGCTTACCACTAGAGCCCCTCAACCAGGCAATTTTTAACTATGTTCTTAGCTGAACTCCTCAGGTTTTGCACTGAAAAGAGGTCACCATCATGACACTCTCTGTGTACCGAGAAAGGCTCAGTAGTTTTTTTTTCAATGGAGCCTGAAACGCAGTTTGGATCTTGAGAAGTGCTGCAAAGCCAGCAACCTTCCCTGTGATTTAATTTTCAAAGGCACTAACTTAATTCCCAGAAGGCAGTGGTAATGCTGGCTGTAATCAAGAGGGCTGTGCCTACAAAGAATAAGAATTCCTCTCCAACTAGTTTTAACTGCATGGATACCTGTGAGCAGAAAACCCTGCAGAGTGAATAGAAACCCCCCTGGTCTGACCAGATCTGCCTTAGTGGGACAGATCCATGACTGCTTCCCACCAGCTTGACTTTAGTGCAAATATCCTGATGAAAAGAACTGGTTCCCTACAGTCTCAATAAGCTTAATTTACCTTTACCTCTAGCAGCTAGTTACCATTAAAGCAAGCTTGCTTTAACCCTAAATGGCAAAATGATAAGAGAAGAAACCTATGGGAAAAGTAATGTTTGCTGGTTATTTGGAGTTCCTGTTCTGAGGGAATCCTTTGTGTTTTGTGATGGCATCCAATTTGCTTATACACAGAGCTGTGGCAGGGAAATAGGTGAGAGATGATATTTCCAATCGTCAGTTTCTGAAAGGCAAACTGAGTGAATTCTGCCTGTTAAAATCTGGTGAGAACTGAATGAATTATACAGAGAAGAAAGGAAGACCATATCATTTGCACAGCATGCTATATATTTTCTCTCTTTTTCTGTTCTCTTTCTGCCTCAGCAGCCCTCTCTAGCAAAATACTGAAATACAATCCTTTCTTCTTAAGAATACAATAATTCTTTTCTAGACAAATTCAGTTGAAAAACATTGACCTTAATGGCATAGTATCTTGTTGAAAACAGTCTCAATTAACCTTATGACCCAGTAATCTGCAGTTTGCTATTAAAATTTTCATCAAAAGATGCTGGAAAAGAGAGACAGAATTTTTGCAGCCATCATTCCATGAGACCATTCCCTGAAAAACATGATTTTCAGTAACTAGGATGCTTCTCTGGCTATTCAGAGCTTGCACATTGCTGCAACTGCCCTTCATGCTTGCACTTTGGCAAGATAAAGCTGCTGTCAGAGGGTGGGCCAGCCAGCAGTGTGGTGTGCAAGGCAGTTGGCTGGTGTTGTCAGCCATCTCTGTCCCTTCCTCCACAGCAAATGTCAAATAAGGGAGAACTGGGAAACAGATTTGACTTACAAAACTATTTACATTTGCCTTTTCTGCTAGTAGCTTGTCTGTATTATTTCTTCTTCCTTCTGTTTCTTCCTCACATCAAGAAGAAGGTTGACTTTTCAGGCATGAATTGACACTGCACCTAATTTCTAACCTGTTTTCTTCTGTGACAAGCATATCTGCATAAGTACATTTTAAATACTGGTTCTCCATTATGTACCAATGGTAACTGGTTTCTTCTTTTAAATTTTAACTTTCTTGGTATTAAACATATCCTTTTCCTAAAGCTGATAGATTCCTCTATGATTTTATCATCTTACCTGCATTTCTGTTGTTTGTTTGATAATAAAAAACGTTGGGACAGAAAGAGGAGTTTGGCCACTGAAAGAATGATTTCTGTATGCTAAGAGAGCTGCTGAGAAACAAGTTTATATTTGATATGATTCCATATTAACAGAGGTTGACCTTTCCTAAGGGCAGCCTTAAAAGGAAAGACTGTTCAGTTCCAGACTTGACAGTAAACAGACAAGTGGTCCTTATGTAAGTAGTAATAAGTGTTTACAACATTGCTCAGATATCTTCATTGTTCTTAGCTGTACTTTTGCAATACTTTTGTTTGTTTAATTTCCTTTTTCTACTGTAATCTTAATGTACTCATAATGGATTTGATTATACGTTGTTGCCTTTCTTGGCTTATTACAAGCTGCTGGCAAACAATCCAGAGCTTGAATGTTCTCCTGGAAAATCAGCTGTTTAATAACACCAAATAAAAAACATGTTCTTGGTGAAGAATCTGTAAACTGAACAAATGGACACATCTCTGCAGTGTGCTAAATGAGCATACTGCCTGCAGTTAGCAGCATGACTGACAGTTGAAGAAAAAGAGCAATACAGAAGAAGTACAGAAGACTTCTTTTTGAAGATTATGCAAAATACTTTTTTTCTACAAGGCATGTATCACAAATATAGCAGAAATGCTGTTGAGTAGTATATAGGATGTAGGAAAACTTCTTTAGGATGACCTGTATGTCTGATTTAGAACCATTTTATGAATAACACTAATGTCCCAAATCTAAAACTGTACCAAAACTCACTGTCCATCTCTACTCCTGGGAAGCAACACTTTCAATAGAAGACCTTCAGTCAAACTTAGTATTCCTTCAGTTGGTTCCTACTTCAATATCACATCAAACAAGCTGCTTATTTTCAAAACAAAGAGCCTTGCTTCAGGAGTAAGGATTCTCTCTGTGTATGTGTGTGTATGTATATATATTGACTTTGTTTCCCTCTCAGGATCAACCTAATTTAGGAGGCTCTATCATGAGCTGCTAAACAGAACTCTTCATATTTTTCTGCTATCATAAGCATACACAAAACCATAGATCTGGTCAGGTGGGCTGCAATGCCAAAGCAGACATACTACCCAGATGCTGAGAGTGGTGAAACCCCTTCCTACCTCTTTGGCGAGCAGTTTTGCCACAGGATAAGAGCCCAGTCTGGAATTTGGCTTGCAGAATCCCTACTTCAGTTCTACATAAAATATTTACAAGGAAAGAACAAGCCACAAAACATCTCTATAGTCTTGTTGGCCAAAGATCTCGATGGGAACAGGGTCCCAAGGGATTTTTATCTATCAATACTAACTCTGGCAGAGTGAAAGGGGAATCTGAGAGCCCCTGCCTCGTACCAGAAACAAGACAGGAAGATGCCTATTTGTGAGACGGTGGGTAAGAGAGATGCCAGTACTGGGATTCTTAGTAGCTTTGTAAAAATCCAGTTCTTAATTTCCTTTATATCTTTTCCAGGCACCCATAACAAGCTCTCATTTGGAGCCAGATGCAATATTGTGTTCAATCCTCAAATTTCCTTCCTTTATTTTTTTTAAATAACAAAAGAAAAAGAAAGCATTTCTTTACTAGTTTCACTGCTGAAACAACTTTGGTACCTCCATCACATTCATCTGTTGTCCCTTGTCTTATGTTTGGCTTGTAAACAGTTTTGGGCCACAGACAGTCTCTCTCTGCAGTGTTCCTGATTGCCACAGTAATAAAAGAAGAAAATAGTAATTATAATCTGCTGTGGTTTGTTCATAACAATAAATAGATGCAGAATGTTTCCTCAAGTGAACAAAACCACCATGTCTCGCTTTTGAAATTCTTAGATTTGAACTAATCACTCATGGACTCATATTATGTGTCTATACATGATTTAGATTTGCATCCCTGTGGAGGACATCTTGCAAGCACAGTTCATTTGGTAAAACACAAGCACACGTACTTCTAGTGTTGAACTGAGCCTTCAGGGAGCGAGTGATGGCTGCCCAGTCACAGCTGGGTGACTTTGTACTGATTAAATTGAGGAGTATTAATGCTAACCGTTTCCCTAATCTGCTCTCATTCATATTGAGTGTGAGCAATGGTCTGAACGATGTTAATGCACTCACTGGAGCAGAGGGCCCCCTGCTAAATGGACTGGGATTATGGATCCAAAGAGAGATTTCTTTAGTCCTACCAGCTTGACCCAGACAGTGCAAAAATCACACAAGAAAATCTCAGCATATTCATTTTAAAGACACTGACATGTTTTCCAAACAAATTCAGGCAACCATTGGAGTGTCCCAGAACACTAATCCTTCACCTGAGCTGTCTTGTAGTAGATGTAAGCAGCACAACGTGTAAATACTTAAAAGTCACCTTACAGCAGGCAGAAGCATGAAAGACATCACTGGCCAGTAGTAAGACAGACATGTAGAAAGTCAAAAGACCCAGAAAGCTTCTTACTTTTTAAAATGCTTTCAGAATAGAGGTCAGGTACACAGTCACTCTAAAAATAAAACTGTCCAGATCCCAGACTCTGAGTATACCAGCTGCTTCTGTATAATACTGGCACAAATGAATACCAGTGTGTCCCTACAAACCCTAGAAGCACATAGCCATCGCAAATGTACCATGAGCAATTTTATCCTACAGCATTTACAAGACCTGATGCCTTTGTTCTACCCACCTAGTATTTTCTTATCAAGGCTGCCTCTGAAATCTACTCACTCAGGAAATCTGGCTGCGTGCTGTGAGGCAATGCCTGCTCTGCAAAATGTTGCATTAGGCTCCAGTTTTTACCCACATTAAGTTCAGACTTGATTTTGACCTGATATGCCAGATGGGACACCAGCTCTTGCTCATGGACAGAGGACCTGGAAACAGTAGAAACCTTTGTTTAATTGGACTCCTGCAAGAATGAGCATTGCACATGGAACAGAAGAATCTTCTCTTCTTACAGAGATGCAGGAGGATCACTTGCAATGAAGGGCTTACCCTTGGAGCTGTGACCACCCAGACAGTGTGCTCCGTCTTCTTCATGTATGCAGTCTTGTTCTTCACATGATCAATGAGAGATAAAGACCAAACAATTTGGCTCATCTTTGCCTACATGAGAACTTCAGCCTACATGGGATAAATTGCTACTCATTAACTCTCAATGGAAAAAATGAAGCTTTTTTCAATGAGGTTGGTACTCCACTATGTTTTCCTAGAATCACAATCAAGAAATTGTATATGGAGCTCTACAAATATACAGTAATGCCTACAAAAATGCAGTACTGCAAAACTGAAGAGCTTCTGTCTCAGAAAAATTTGTGCAAATCTTGCCTATTCTGTTATTTTCAGTAACTGTCAGCTGATCAAAAGTACAGCTTTACAGACTAAAATGTACAGAATTGAAGGAAGCCAGCATATGCTATTTTAGTGAGTGTATTATATAAAGTAGGCCTCTCATCTGTTTCAGACCTAATTATTATATCATCTTTACAATGAGTGAATTTAATGCTTATGTGAGTGTTTTGTACAATGTGAAACACAGCTGTGTCATGTTCAGAGACAGAACAGGGCAAAATGTTCTAGACACACTGAATTTCGTTTTTCTACTGTGTTTACAAAAATATTCCGTTATAGCAAATATTTTTTTCCCACTCCCTTAGTAATATAGAATTGCATTTTGAAGAACTATACAGCACCCACTCAGGTTCCAATAAAATACTGAATATTTTCATCCATCAAAGAAAACACTGTGAGGTTAGTGATCAAAACAGCAGTCTCTATTAAAAGCATTCAGCTGGTTCTTGCTAACCTAGCTGTTGCCAAACAAAGACAGATTAAGATTAATTGTAGTAATTAAACAAAGGGACAGGCTACAGCATTAGTAGCAGCAATATATCGCATTCGTTGTTCCCAGATACTTTATTCAACAGGAAAGCAGCAAATCACATGAGATCTAGTCTATGTTAGGCACATTTTCTATAAGGATTAACTCTTCAGCTGATGCTCAGCTACAAGGCATATACATGTATAGTTTGCCACACCATATCTTTCTTTTAAAATCCCTTTAGCTAGTAAAAGCAAGCCGAATTTGAACACATTTCAACACATTTAGATGGAACACATCTCTTGATTAGATTATAACCCTCTAAAATAGTTAATGGGAGCAATTTTTTAAACTATCGATTTTTGTCTTGGGTTTCAAAATTCATCTGACAAGTTGCAGTAAAAGATGATGCAGAATACAGGTTAGGGTGCAGCAAAAACTCTTACTTCAAACAGAATGAGGAATAATCACCATTTTCTTCTCACTTTTGCCTTATGCAATTCTTTTCTTCCTCTTGGATTGCCCTTGGGTTTTGGTTTTGTTTTTGCTTTTTGCTTGTAAGCATGCTTTAAAAGACACGGACTCTGCCTGAAGCCAGTTTTAGTCACATCATGGATTCAGGTTACAGTGTCACTTGTCTCACAGCAGGACACTGCAAGCTAACTGTGTTGCATTTACCAGACTTGTATACTCATCCTGAAAGTCAAGATACTGGATGTTGTTTGCTCAGAATGGAAAACAAAGGACTAATGCATCTCCCCAAAACACACCCTGTCAGGATAAAAGGCTAAATTTAAAAATCATGTTCATATTTAGGTTACTCCCAGCCATGTAAACCGTCTTTGGCCCATAGTACATGGGCTCAGCATAAATTCTGTATGACTCCAAATCTTCTGCTCTCCTAGGACATTTCTCCCCATTCCTCTTATCCTCACACAGCTGGTTACAAGAGTAGTATCTGCTTAGCAAGAAATGATCAGAGATTATTTCAAGTTTTTAAAAAATAGAATTCCTCTTAGGTCCACTTCAGCCTGGCATAGAGACACTCTGTTTTGCCAGCATTGGCACAGCTTAATGCTTAGTCATTATAAGAGAAATACACAGGTTAAGAAATCAATAGGCAGTTTTGCAGGCAGAAAGGTAGCAGAAAATAAACAGAGCTGTACTCTAGGAAGAAAACGTGTATTTTCCTCAATTAAGCTTTGAACTGGAGAGTGAACCTCATAGTAGAAGAACAATGTTAAGCATAATAAGCATTGGGGAAGGGAGAATGTATCCCTTGCAAATAATTTCCTATGAATAGATGCTTGCTCTGACATCTTTTGATTGAGCTATTTCTAGAGCTAACCCTTGGCGTATAAATACTAACGCTAATCTTGTTTCAGAAATGTTGCATCTTGGCAAGGCTTTAATAAACACTGGATCACAAAATGCCTGGAGTCCAGCCATGCACAAGGCCTTGCTGCAATAGATCAACCAACAGTGGAGGTAGGCAAAGACCAGGAGAAGGATGTTTGCATGCCTTGGTAGCTCTTCAGACACATTTTGATTTAGTCAAGTCCTGGTTTGTCTTTCCATAAATATTTGCAGACAAAAAATTTAGGTTGTGTTAATGCTCCCAGAAAATGAAAGGTAGTTCATAGACTAAAGTTTGCTATCTGTCACAGTCTGTAAAATAATGAGCAAATTATAGAAAGTTGTCACTTTTTGTAGTTAATTATTATGAATTGCGTTGTTGTGGATAAAGATTGTCAGCCTGGGCTAAACAACTGAAGGCAGGTCCTCTTGTAGGAAGTTTTGTATGAATGCAAAAACATATTGTCCAAAAAAAGATACATTCCGCTTTAACTAACTTCCAGTCTCGATGATGCGTCAAAAGGAGAGGAAGAGAAATGTTACTTTTCCTTATTCAGTCCATAGCCATTGATGCATTTTCATCACTTATCTGAGGCTAAAGTTTTTCTCAACCTTTGTGCCAGATGAATAATATTAATAGCAACAAGTGTCACTGGAGGGAAGCAATGACTGGGTCTTTGGTACAGGCTGTTGTTGATAAGAGTCTGATCCCCTGTCCAGCTGAAGAGTGAGACTGCACCTGCCAAACAAAGCACTTTTGTTTGATCTTGTTACTGCAACCATGTAAACAAGGGTGCCAAGTACAATTTTGAAGTAGCCTTTTAATAGTAGATAGTTAAAATGAGAGTTTGCTCTGGATGAAAACTAACACACACCAGGGGAGACAGTTTTGTCTGATGTGGGAAGGTTTATTGTTTCTACAAGATGATACATATAGCATTACATAATTGAAGAAAACTTTGGATGTTTTTTTTGGCTCAGGAGGCATCTGAATTGTCACCTAATCATTTGTACATGACATCCTGAAGCCTCTAATAATAAACCAAAACAAAATGAAGTTTGGAACTGTACAAAGATATTAAAAATCCCAAACAGAATCTGCCTGTGACCATGTTTACCTTATTTTTCCATAGGTTTTCCTTAGGCTCCTACAGCCAGCAGGTTGTTTATGGCAATGTATTTACAGGTAAATTATTAACAATGAAGACAGTAATAACATGAGTCTGCTTGCTTCATTACAATAAAAAGAGAAATGTACTTTAGGATAAAAGTCAACAACGCATTACACAAGTCACCATCTAGTGGTGTATAAGAACATGTACTGCAGATCTTTCAGTTTAGAAGTGAAATAAACTCATGGTATTCCAAACGTAAAATAATGTCTTTCGTGCTATACAGAATGAACTTGTGAATACATATCTATATGGTACATACATGTTCTGTGTTTTAGATACATATTTTAATGTATTAGGAGAGATATTTTAAGCATATTTGGTGTTACTCTATGCAAAGTTTAGTTCAAATAGGTTAACTTCATGTAATTAAAATGATGGAGCAAACCAGGTTGTTGGTTACCTGGTTTTTAGCCTTTTTCTCTTCTCTTTGTGTTGATCCTCTTTATAAGCATCTATAGCTCTCCCTCTTTCTCTCTACATATCTGTAACTCTACATGTCTATAACTGATGCTCCACAGCATACCATTGAAGGTATCTGTAATTTCTAACTAGCCAGCTGAATTGCAGAGAGAAACTTGTCATTAACTAGTTCTACTCTGCAACTACTGGAAAAATATTACAATTGCCCCACTGCAGCTATCTGTTCAGAGGGAAAGCTATTATGACTGATAGAGAAGCTCATTCTTGCTCGTAATATTCCAAGCCCTTACAGATGAGGCCATTTTTCACTCTTCTCAGTTGTGACAAAACTGAGAACAAATACAGCATTATATTCCATTCAGCTTGTATCTAAAAATGTTCTGAGTTTATTTTTCCCTGAAGAAATGCTGTATGCAAGCCAGCATTTCACACCCCTGTGCCACTCCTCTCCCCCAAGTCTGCCTTTCTTATTTGCATTTGTGTTTAGCATCTCACTAGAGGCCAAATCTTTGAGTCCTTATTTGACTTTTACCCAATCTTTCTTCCTGCATTAGTCACAATATGAGATATACCTGACAAAGAACTAAAATGAAACTTTATAGACATGATGCACACTAGAACTTCCTGATGAAAAAATACCCCACATGGCAAACATTATACCATATAAGATTACAAAGATGCACTAAGAGCAAGCCATGACATTTCTGCTCCTGGACTTCCAAAGCACCAGAGGATACATGGGGTGGAGCTGGAGGAGGACAAATGAGATAGACATGGCAAGATGAATGCTGTTCTGCAAATAAACAACTATGATTAGTACTTGGTCATATGTAGCATTTGTTGCTGGGTCTCCCATGGAAAGAGCAGTATCATCTGTCACAGAGGCTAATGCGAGGTCCTAGCAAAGGATGACTCTTTTCACCACAAGGTCACTACAGCAAGAACTAGACCCTTTCACAGTACTCTACCAGCTGCTTTGGGGAGACATTTATTATGGAGCCCTATGAAAGTCAAGGCATTGTGGTGAAGATCTTTCCATGGGTGAGAGCTGCAGTGATTCAGCCAGATTTCATTAAAGGCAAGAGCACAAAGAAATGCAATGAAACTATCTAATAAAACACCTGGCAAGCTTTGGAGATGAATCTTTGGAAATCTCTGTAAAACAGCCTTACAAATATTGTCACCAGCTTTCAGTTCTTGTCTCCTCATACTGAATCTAGAAGAAAGGCAAGAGGGAGGACTCTGTGTACTCATGTATTGGATTTAGTTCCCTCAATGGCAAGATGCCACATGTCAGCTTAGGCACAAGATCTACACATACTGTTTATACTGCTTTAAATGCAAATAAATATTTCACCTTAATTTTGTCCACTTAGTTACTGCATTTTAGTTCACGTTTATTTTCAGTTAAGAGCAGGTGTGCGGCCAGTTACTGCAGTTCAACTCAAAAGAGCTAACTTCTTAGGTCTTACTTGTCTGCTTGAATCTATAAAGTGTGCCTATGTGGTCCTCTGTGGGGTCTGGGAAGGGGAAAAAAGCTGAAAGAATAGTATCTCAGACTCAGTAAAGTCCACGCCTGAGATATCCTGAGAGCTCTGATGCCAGTGGGAGGAATGCAGATTCATACTTCCCAGATTACGTATTATCCTTAAAAACTCATTTCAGTTCTCTCTCAAATGGATTTCTAGGCTTCCCATATTATTTTCTCTTTTAAAAGCATGCAACCTTACAAGTGGTCAAAAGCACTTTTTGTCTGATGTCTCCTTTCTACTTTACACTCTTAAAAAATTGCATTTTGCAAATGGGGTTTAGAAAGCAAGACAGAGTTTGGGGTCTATAGCGCAAGGACAGAATAAACAGAAAAAGAAACACTTTAGGAGAAAATAAAAGCACCAAGAAAGATTCTAAAAGAACAAACTGGATTTAAGAAATGCTGAGGCTCCGGCATGGTGACTGGAAGAACATTGGAAAGATGACTAGCAGTCAGATCTGCAGGTGGTGCAAATTAGCAGCGCTGAAGCAAAGTCAGGGGCACTACACTGATTTGCAGCAACAGGGACTGGGGACTGTTACTAGGGAGGAATGTGTAACAGCCCTGTGATGTACAGATTTTACTTTCTGTGGAGAATATTGTTTCTGTCCCTCCCACGGTTTTTCAGTGACTGCTCCCTGGTGAGAACATGAAGAAGCTGTCGGATCTATTAACCTTAACAAATGTAAATACAAACTTAAAATGTGGAAAAATGCTCAGATCCGAAATGATCTCATTCTAACAGACTGCAGAGTTAAACAGTCACTTATGCAGCCAATACAGCAACAGCAGCCACTGAGAAAGAATTTTTCACCTCATTCTTTTCAAGCTGTCCTTCCTGCCTTTTTCTTGGTGAAGTAGTACCTCATTTGGACAGCTGCATTGAGGGAGATTGGAGTCACTTGTGTGGTTTATCCCAAATAATTTACCTTTCAAATGCATGCCTTTCTTCCCCTGTTGAGACTGTTTGGAATTTTTCAGTACACCTGCAAACAAATCTGAGTCACTCATGAAGCTGCTGCTAGGAGCAAGTCCTATACTCCATTCTTGTAGCTATGCTCCCTCATTTCTGTTCCCGGAAGGAATGGCATGTCCCATGTCCCCTGTGCCACAGAGAAAGAGGAGTGCTTTTGCTTGTTACATGTCTTGAACATGGGGAACTGTATGGTATAAGACTAAGACCAATGCTGAGAGAGACAGTTTGGAGTACAACAGGGTCCATAATGTTTGCATTTCTTATGAACAGTCTTGCAATAAAAACAAGTAATTGGAAAGAGGCTTAGCCCACATTTCTATGACCCTCCCCGTACAGGAGGGCCTGAGGGATTCTACTGCACTGGTGTTGGGATGCTGGGAGCTGTGTGAAGTGGTATATTTTAACTTGTAAAATTTTTTTTTCCAAATTTCCTTCTGCAAGGACCATTACCCTGGAACAGTTGGGAGCAGACTAGGCGAAGACCAGATTAGCTAATTCTTCACTTGGCAGATCCTTTACATTTCCCACCAACATACACAAACATGACTACAAGAAGTGCTGGACAAGGTCCCACTAAGATTCAATCTGTGCTTTGGGCTGGGCCATACTTGCAAAGTAACTCTGCAGCCCTTCTGCTACTTAAGGAAGAGAGAAGTCAATGTTTGGCTAATGCTTTCGGGTTCACTTCTTTGAGGTCTAGATTCATACAGAGACTGAAAGCTGTGCACTGCAATGTTTAAGAAGTCAGCAGTTGGCCTCTGCTTCCTAAAGCTGAGTTATGTACTAAATGGAAGGATCATCAGGCTCAGGCCCTTGAGCCACAGAAGCTGAAGGTGTTACAGCCCAGGACTGTTCACCTTACATCTCCACCTGTGCCTCTGCTGCCCGCTTCCGTATCAAAATTTTTTTGGTAAAGCCCTCTAAGTGCTGGGTCTGAGGCAGTCCAAGCCTGGAGACAGGAGAGAGAGACTCAAATTTTATCCTTCACTGGTTCTGATCATCATTTAGCTGTGAAGGTGGGTTTCGGTCTCCAAGGTCTCACTTGAGGGCTCAGGCATCGGTATTCTGCATTCAGGCACTGGCAAGCACATTGCTTTCTCTTGCTTCCCTTGTCATCCAGACACAAGGCTTTGAAGGAGTTCAGAAATGACAGGAGAGTTACCTTTACATGCAAGAATATTTATGAACCATTTCCCTGCTATAGCGACATAAATCTGCTCAGTGTGACAAGTAGAAAAAAACAGGACAAGATTTGACAGAAGAACGTTAAAGGATACATGGACATTAGGTTCCCCTGGCTTCATTTGCATTTAGATTCAAAAAACAATGGTTTGTACTGTTCTTTTCTCCCATTAAAAAGAAACCATTTGAACTTCATTGTAGATTTGCTTTCATTTTTGAGCTTTCTTCTGTTTCTTGTTTTCAAGTCAGAAGTAAAATAGATATCCCTTCATTTCATGTCACATGAAATGAATTACAAGGAAGTGGAACCTCTAGGAATAAAAAGTCTTCAGTCTGTATGTTCATATAAGTGTAAAATGTACTGCAAGGCAGAGTGTTTCTCCAATTTTGCTACATATTTGTAACAATAAAAAAGTAGACTCTGAGGAGAAGTCAGCCATGAGCTGTGTGATTCAAACAGTTACATTAATACACAATAAAAAGGTGCAAAGGTTCAATACTGTTCTCTCTTCATAGGAAAATTAAAAAAGAAGAAGCCATAAATGCATAAAAAGGCAGTAAGTGAAAGACTGGATGACATAAATGCAAATCCAGACTTGCTTTCCATCTGAAAACAAATAAAGGCTCCCAGTGGTAACTAGAACAGGAGAAGGGAGGTGGAATAAATGAGCAGACAAAGGAAAGAAGGATCATATACATTGAAATAAACAGTTATCAGTGCTATGCTAAAATACAGTGTTGGAATGAATGTGAACTGACACCAAGATGATAATTTACAATGCAGAGATACACAGAACATTCTGTTGGTGTTTGGTAGGAGGGAAAAATAATGCTTAAGTCATTCACAAAGCACTTACAGTCTGTTTATAATACCCACATCTGTCACACTACACTCTGTTGTAATCACACTCTCCTTGATTGGAAAGGAGAAGATAATGTACATCCCCAGGGAAGGATGTACTCATATGAAGTTGCAGGCAATGTTCAAAGAACAATCCACTCAGAATTTGCCTAATTCAAGAAGCAATAAAGCAAACAGTGCCAGTGAGTGATGTACCATACATAACAAAGCTTAAAAGAAGAAGAGATGTACCTGAGCAGATCTTTGATAACAAAGTAAAGGAAAAGAGATAGAAATTTGGTGAAAATACCAAAGTTATACCTAAATAAAGCCTCCTGGGCTGTATATGGGTAATCAAGGCTGAGTCTCAGGTTTTTGCTTTGGGTGCAGTTTTAAAGAAATGTAAAGCATAGGACTGAAAGTAGATACCGCAAGGCTTTGTTTGGCAGTGGGGTGGTGTGAAACTTGGTGTTTAACTTAGTTTGCACTTGAATGCATAATTTAGTCTACGTTTGCTCAAAATTTAGCTATATTTTGAACTCAGCCCAAATTCGCAGCATAAGACTTGGAACTCGCTGCCTAGGCAGAGGTTCTCAACTCCAGTCTTATAGAAAGAGAAAGTTTTTTGCATTTAATATCAACATTTAACATGATTATTAGTTTTCAAAAAAACCTCAAAAATCCAAATATGTCTCTAATTTCCATTTGAAAAGCACTCATCAGAAGATACCCATCCACTATGAAAAAACCATTCTTTTAACACTCAAACACACTAAATCTTAGGACTCAAATGTATTTTTTAATATTTCCTGATATTCACTCTACTTTGGTGAGCTAAACTTCACCAAAAATAACCTTTAGTACTTTCAACTTAAACTCAGTGCTAAATGATTGTATACAAAGCTGTCCATGTAGCCCAGACTTGGAAAAGAGATATGGAGAATCAATAGGATTCTATGCTAATGGTGAATCCATAACAACTCAGAGTAGGTTGTGCTCTTCCACTGATAGTGTCAGTATAATGATAGTCCCAAGGAAATGACAAAGATTTAAACCTTTGCAAGATACTGATCGCATTGACTCCTGTTTAGAAAAAACAAACAAACAGAACAAAACCAAAAACCAACCAAACAAACCAAAACAGGATTAAGACCACAATACATGCAAAATGACACATCACAAAAGCTCTACACTAGAATAAAGGAAAAGGAATAAAATAAAAAAGAAATATTACTGTTGGACTAAAACCTTTGCATAGATTTTGGGGATGTGTCAATCAGTCACTTCAGTCTTGACGCCTCTATACTGTAGTGACTCTTCCAAAAAATAACTCAGAGGTGCAGCTACATAGTGTTCACATTTTCCTGTTTCCAGAACACAACCAGCCACTACCAACTCCGTTCCACTTTTGCTGCCTTTCTGTGAGATCGTAAAAAACACTGCATGTCAGAAACTGCCAACATAGCTTCCCAAACCAGACAGAGTGTGGATGTGGGGGCAGGGCTGGAAATTAGTATTTTCCCCTAGACCAAGGTGATGTTAACCATCTCTGCAAGGAGTAGTCAGTTCATGAGTTGAGCCCTTAAGATAAGGCATGTTTTTTTCCCTGTGGCAAAGCACCAAGCTGTTTCCTACACACCAGGTGAATGTGTAGTGAGTTTATCAGAACCTTACGCCTTGAAAATTAGGGAATTGTCAAGAAAAACAGGCATATGCAGATAGGCAGCTGCTATGTGTGCCTTCTGTACTGTAGTTACACAAATACCAGTACAACATTCTACAGCATTGTTTTTAATTTTCATCTCAGATCCTCAGCATCCCATATGGAAAGGATTCCTTATAATTAGAGAGTACTCCAGCTGTTTTCATGCTGCAGCTTTATGGATTTGCTCTGGGTTATGCATATTGCATCTGAATTACTGTACACTTAAGCTAATAGGGGATCTCCTGTAAAGAAAGCATCATAGAGAAGCCCATATGTCCTACTCATACCCTGGGACTATAGTTTGTTTATTTAAATACCACAGTCTATTTGTTTTAGACATATCTGCACAGGAGCTTTACTTAGGCTTCCTTTTGCACTGTGATTCTTATTATTCCTCCCTTCTCCTTTAGCTTGCCAAAGGAAATTGTGGCATCTTTTATATTTTGTGTCTGTCCTATAATCTGTGGCAACTCACCATGTTTACAGAGTTTGAGCCCAGAGGGGATCTTCAGCTCATCAGCAGCTGCCCTTCAAACTGTCCTCTGAGTAACTTATAGCTGGCAAAAAAGACATCTTCAGAGAACATCCCTGCTCTCGAAGACACTGAAAGATGGAGAATCCATCACTTCACCTGATTGTTTCAATCACTCCTGCCAGAACAACATGTGTCCTTTTTTTAGTTTCAATTTGCTGTTGTTTAGCTTCACATTCATGTTTTTTTTTCTGTGTTCTTGCTTGTTAGATTAGATAGATGATTCACTTCCAGTATTTTCTCCCTGGGAGGTGAGTATATTGTAACCAAGGAGTTTCTTTTCTTATGAAAAAGTAATTCTGTAGTCCCTAGTACCAAATGCATATTTAGCCTTTATACAGTGTTATATGAGATGGTGCTCTTTGGAGAGAAACAAATTATGTCACTTCTGGCCTCTTTTTCAAACATTCTTATTTTCTTATATATTTTTATTGTATTTTTTATATCTTTCTTTATATATATATATATATATAACTTGCTGATAGCCAAAAAAATCCATTAGATTTCTCCCCTGTTAACTATCCTTCTTAATTACCTTTCAGAGTTTCACTCATCTGTCATCCAGTTGCCTGGAACAATATGCCAGTCCTGCATTTCTCTACAGGTATTAACTGAAAGAGATTAATGTTGAATAATGTAAAAGTATTCATAATTCCAGCCATTAGCAAAGACAAGTCTGGATAACTGTTACCCACCCTGGTGCATGGGCCTTCTTTCATAAAAGTTTAAATAGATGGTTATATCCTACAGGGCATTTTCTCTACTTACACTGAGTGACATACTCACTGTGATTACTTAGTCTAAAAACTATGTTGTCTAAGGCATATATCTCACTTTGGTGAGCATTATATGTTTTCCTTTTTCTAATTTTAAAAGTTATCATTGTAAAAGAAGAGTTGAGACTGAAGTATAAGTTATTCAAAATGCCTTTTCACCATCCTTACCTTAGCCAAATTAGTAATTATAACCTAAAATAACAAAATTGTTTCTAATACAAGATCAATGTTCTAAGACGCCTTCATATGAAGGATTTTGGAGATAAACACCTTGCAGAGAAATTCCTCAACATTTCCATGCGCTCAAAGATGACAAAATAAAAACTGCCTCGTAATTTGAAAAAGCATTTGGTATAAATGGAAAAAAAAAAAATTTCATTGTGCACATTCATGGCCAGATGATAAAATCATATACAGCTTTCCTTTTTGTATTATACAGTATGTGGACTAGGAAATTATTTGGCATAATATTCATTTCATACCATATAAATATGTAGATATATTTATCTCCCTAAACACGTATTTGTGTGGCATGTTGCAAATATTAACATTTGTCAAAGTTTACACTACTTTAAGGTCAAGCATTTTTAATATCTTCCAGTATTACTGGTGCAATTTCATGTTGTCTCCAAACTAAACAAGTAGACAACAAACTAACAGACCATACACCTACACATACAGAGAAGAACAGCTACTGGAACATTTTAATGTCACTGTGCATTGGGACATCAGTGCCATTTTTAATAAAAACAGAAAACAAAACCAATTTGCACTTATCAGAAACAACCTTGTTTTATGTGGATCTTCAAAAATTGTTCACGTTGCTATGTCAATGAAGTGACCTGTCAGTCTGCACTTGATTGCTTTTGAAACAGTATTTCACCATCTTCTGCATTTATAGAATCATAGAGTGGCAGGGGTTGGAAGGGACCTCTAAAGATATCTAGTCAACCCCCACTGCTCAAGTAGGTCTGCGAAGATCAGGTCACACAGGAACGTGCCCAGGCAGGTTTTGAAAACCTCCAGAGAAGGAGATTCCACACCCTCGCTGGGCAGCCTGTGCCAGGGCTCCCTCACCTGAACAGTAAAGAGGTTTTCCCTTAAGTTTAAGTGGGACTTTTTGTGTCCCAGCTTTTGTCCGTTACCCCTAGTCATGTCACTGGACACTACAGAAAAAGGGCTGCCCTGTCTCCTTGATATACTCCCCACTCAATCTCCTCCACAGTTCCCCCCTCAGTGTCCTCCAGGTTGAACAGTCCCACTGCCCTTCCTCACAAGAAAGATGCTTATGTCCTGTCATCATCTTGTTGGCCCTGTGCTGGCCTCTAGAAGTTCCCTATCCCTCTTGAGCTGGGGAACCCAAAATTGTTGTTTTTAGCAACAAAAATGTTGTTCTTTTAAACTATGCTAGACTTATGTTTAATACAATCTCCACTTTCATGCTGTCTTACTTCTGATAGTCTACCATGAGCAACTGAGGTTCTTTGCATAAACTGCAATAAGCTCTTTAACAGTTATTGCTATCTTTACTGATCCTGCAAAATTATTTTTCCATTCATTCAGGAAATTGCAAATTTCTTTCTATTTAGGAAGTCCCTTGTGATTTACTAAAGAAATTACTGTTGTCATCATTGCCAAAATTATGATCCCTATAAGGCTGCAGCTCAGCCAATGAAAAATGCTATACTAATTAGACTTAATCTGCTTGCTCTGTATTAAGTCAGACATTAGATACCATATTCTACACAAATAGTATTCAGTTATAATAAATATATGTGATTAAATGCTTTTTATTTACTGAGAGCATGAATACATAGGCTAATCCTATCAGTAATTCCTCAAGGTAGACTTCAACTATACTGGAAAATACCTCTCATGCTTTCTTTTTTTGTGTGGGTTGAAATTCTTTTTATAGCAAGAAATAGAGGACAAAAGCTCTATACAGAAGTAAAAATGTTATTTTGATGGAGATTGCACATCTAAGTTATCTGGGGAGAAATGAAGTTTCATCAAAGACAGATTTGACTCAGTAAGTCAGAGGTCCCATCACATCTGAGTCTTCTGCCATGCCTGGAGGAGTGTTTGCAGTGAAATTTGCAATAAGCCCTGCTATGATACCTGACTGGAAACTTCCAAGGCCTGTCTGAAGAATCTGTGTTTCACAGCCTTGTCATGCATACAGCAGGTACTAAAATGTAGCAACAAAGTACATTAATGTCTCAGTGTCAAGTGCTTAATTTTTACATAGCTATTAATGGCATTTCCAAAAAGATGGCTTGCGAACTGATCCTCATCTGAGTTACAAGCAGAAGAACTAGCATAAGTTATTATGCTATGTTATAGCTGTGATTTTACTTCAAGACAGTCTTGGGAGAATAAAACAGAAAAAAACCCACAACATTATATCTCTGTTTTCACAGAATCACAGACTGGTAGGGGTTGGAAGGGACCTATAAAGATCATCTAGTCCAATCCCCCTGCTAAAGCAGGTTTGTGGATAGATTTTTGTTAAAAGTATGGATTTTGCAGGCTGAATCCTACAATGCAAACAAGGTTTTACTGATGAGTTAATTTCTTAGTGCAGTTTTGCAGAGGTTTGATAGACTGGCTTCAAGGCTTCAGCTTATACCTGTAACAGAAGAATGAAGTAGAAGATGGTCTTTTAATCTAAGGGTCTTGACAACACCACTTGGTACTACCTTTGTCTCTTTTGTTCTAGATTTCCCTTCCATCATATTTCTTACTCCTTACTCAAATAACAAGGGGGCTTTGATATTAAAGAAGCCTTTATCAATGTGATTCTAATAATTAACTTCCTACCCCTACTACCTTGCTTTCTGGAATAGTACTCTGAAGTATCACATGCAAAATAATTCCTTCCCCTCTCTGAGAATATCCTGAATTCATAGTCCTTGAATGAGCATGTTCTTTGTGCTTAAAATGGTCCTACTGGAGGTCAGAACCATTCTAAGATAATTTCATGATAAAACATTTCCACAATGTTTCATAAAATACATATCATAAATTTCATTCACTATATATATACCTTACAAAATGCATAAATAATACTTAGTTCTCCAGAACTAAGTAATGCAGATGACAGAGCACTTTGTCAAAACTACCTTCCCTCTCTCTTTCATCTGATTAAGAAGTTCCTTTCATCATATGTTGACCAAAACTGACACTGTAAGATTCTGATTTTTTTTTTATCACATACAAAACAGGAAACTCTGTGGGTCTTGGCTAATAAGTCTGTTATTCTATTTTCATTGCTTTTTTTCTTTGAGGAGAAGAAATGTTTTTCTACCACACGTAAGGAATTTACAGCAGATATGTTCTCTTCACAAAACTGAGATCTGCTTCCCTTAAGAGTATTTCCTCTGAGTGATTGCCTAACTAGTGGTCACTGAGCTGTAATTACTCCAGATGAAACCAATTGTCACTGTTCCTTATAGTGCAAGGTGCACACACTCCAAAAAGCATTCCCATTAGTCATATCTCCAGCACAAAGTGCACACATCTTTTTCTGCTGAAAACAGATATTGATTTGACACAGTGCTAAGATGAGATGATATGATGTATAACTGATTGTACAATTCCGTACAGTATTGAATTAGACTAATGCAGCCAAGTTTTCAGTCTAATTACCTCTGCTTAGCTGATGGAGAGAGTCATACCCTGTGCAATTGCCAATATGACTTTATGATAATCTACTTAAACTGAAAGAATCCCAGTGAAACAGGAAAGGACTGAGTTTCTTCCAGAACTTTTCTAATGTTGCTTGTACTTTTAAAGGAAAATTAGGTTTTTCTGAAGTGGTAAATAAACATCTGAATCCTATAAATCCTATGCATGCAAAAATTGCAATCAATATTTCCATAATCTTTGAAAGAGTTTTTGTATCACACTGACTGTCTAACATTGTCTCATGAATGTACTCTGGCAGGGCTTGGTCTTGGCGATATATGATGTTAAATCCTTGAATCTTGTAACTGGCTCCGGATCAACAACAAGCATTACCTCTACTGTAAGAATAGCTGATGCATCTCTCCTTACTCTCTGAACAGTACCTGTTTGATAAGACATATAGTCACAGTCATCTGTAGTTCAGAGAATTTTTAGTCATGAGTAGCGCCAGTTTTAAGAAGAAAAAAATTGTCAAAACACCACAGAATAATTGTTTTGATGTTTTATATTATCCACTACTTCTCACTGACACCTAAGTCCCATCACTTTGCTCTCCTAGCTCTTGGCAAAGGACAATAATACATCTTGAAGTATATCAGGCAAAACAGGCTTACTTGAGAGTTTTTGGGTCCACGAATGATCAGACTGCAAAGAAACAATGAGGTGCTTGCCAAGAAGCTTAACAGCTAAACTCTTGTTTCAGTACACAAAACAACAAAAATGGGTGCAATTCCTCTGCTCTGACTCCTCTTTGTGGGAGAACTCTTATAAAATCTGTTTAAAACTGAAGTGTCTGTAAAACAGGTGAGGTTATTTTTGTCCTTGAAAAAATGGAGAAAAGCAGTGAATTGTGAGGATTAACATAGTGTTCACCCAGCAGCTCTGGAAGAGCTCCACAACAAAATAGCTTGATTACTAAAAGTGGTGCATAATGTGCTTAAAATTGCTGTGTATATCTGAGGACCTGAAGGTGTCAGATATGCTACTAACTAAAACAACAGTTTCAGAGAGAAGTGTGGAAGTACAGATATGGAATTCTAATGACTTCCCTTGGCATGGATAACATATCAATATGGCAAAGAACAGACATCTAAATAGGTCTAATCTGTTAGGGAAGAATCAATGCAGGTTTTTTTAAGAGGATGACTTACTTTACTGGCTCAGACAAGTTACATGAAGTCAAAAAAGGAATTGAATAAGGATGATATGACTGATGCAGCATATCTACACTACTAAACAGCTTTCAGCAAATTTCTTCACAATTGACATCCTTAGCACTTCTAAAAAACATTAAAATATAGAGAGTAGGAGTGAGCAACCAGCTGATAGGATGTAGGGCAGAAACAAGGGAAGGTCTACATTGACGTGTGCAAGAGCCTGTATTGGTTAGCATACTCAGAAATGCACTGACTGTGAAAAACTGCATGACTTACAAGACAGTGTCTGATTACATCACAGCATCTGATAGCTTTCAGTAGAGATAAATGTAAAGTGGTGAGCACTGGACAAAAGTACTTCCAATGTCCCATCTTAAATGATGGGCTGCAAGCCCAGTACTAATACTCATAATTGAGATTGTTCCATGAATACATCAGTGTATTGCTCAGTAATAGTCATAAACAAGAAAAACATTTGGGGGGTGGAGGGAAGTTACAAATTAGTAAGAAAAATAGAGAATGGAATAGACAACATTACTGTGCCATTGTATGAATCCATAGATTGCTTACATCTTGAAAAAAAAAAGCGGTTTTAATCTCCCTATGTCAGAAAATTTATGATAGAATTAGAAAAGATCCCAAGAAAAGCAAGCAAGCTATGTTTTCTGTTTGGAAAAATGATCATTTTGATGTGATAATGATCTCCTAAAATCATGATTTGCAAGGGGATGGTAAATAGGAAGCAACTACAATCTATGTTTTACACTATGAGATCTGTGGAGCTTCAAGTGAAGCAGGTGGAAGCCAGATTCAGAACAAACAAAGGAAATTTTCTTTTGTGCATCAGGTACCTGACAAGTTGAAATCTTTGGCAAAGGATGCCATGCGATTATGGACCATTTATATGATCTTTTTTCATTCAGCAAGCATCTAGTAAGTTAGAATAGGATCTTAGGTCTGGACAATCCTATTAATCCATATGTCCAGACCTGATTTGCGATGATTGTGGATTTGGTGGGTTGTTTAAGACTTGGAAAAAAGGAAACCAAAAGCAATAGCAAAATAACTAGCGAGAAAGAAATAACACTACAGATAAATCAGGTACATTACATTCTTGTTCCTTAATGTCATGAGTGTTCTCTGAAGAGGCAGGAGTCCTATTGTCACACTTGGCTATCATAGCCACTTAATCAGCAAAAGAAGGCTGTGTACCAGGGCAGGAATCTGCTGGCTGGAAGCCAGTGAATCACTGATGTCACGTTACAGTTATTTTTAAGTGGTATAGTGAGAAGTTCAGGACCCTGGAGAACTGGTACAACCAATGGCCCTACTATGCACTGTAAATCAGGGAAAATAGCTTGCAGTTAACCAGGACTGTTGCAAGTGTTGTCAATATACTTTATTTTACTGCTTATCAATCAACCTCAGAACATCTGGGCCAGATTCTTAGTGGATATAAATCCTCCTCAATTTAAGTTACAGTTTTCAAGTTTCAGAATCAACTAAAAAATAAATTCAAAACAAAGGAACAAAGGGAAAAACCTCGCCAAAGGAGATGATTCCCCTTCTACTCTCTTGACTATCATGTATGACTGCTCCAGTTTTACAGCCAGCAAACCCCTATCCAGTGAAAGTCATTGGATAGATAGAAATCTACTCTACTGTCTTGCATCCACTATTTTTGCAGAAGAAAAAAAATCTTTTATCTCTGTGTCATCACGTACAAGAACTGGGACCGCATCTAAAACCCATTGAGGTCACTGCAGACTGTCATTTCCTTCAGCTGGAACTGACACAAACTCTGAGAATGTAAATCTACAGTCTGCTAGCAAACTAAATAAAGATCTGGGTTCAATACAAGCTGGGCATAGATAAGTTTAATAGTACTGACATCAGTGAAGTAATACAGGTCTGCAAGCAGGCTGGACTTCATTCTTTTTTGTGACTGTTAACTTCAGTAATTCACTGCATGAGATAACAAAACAAAGTGGCACTTGATAATGATTTTCAGTATCAGAGGAGGTATGAAGCAGAAAATTAAACAGAAATAAAATATTCCAAGGGCCAATAATAATATTTTTACAAACAGGAAAGACTGCTTTTCACTGTTTATGCGATGTGCAGAGTTTCAAAAATCCAAGTCAATCACTATTTCAAGACCGCATGAGATCAAGTCATACCCAAAAATTGGGCATTTATTAGGATTTCAAGAAAAAATGTTCTTGCTGCTATCTCTGGGATGAGATAGACTGTGCAAGAATGACGTAAAAATATTCCTGCCTCCAGAGTCATTGGCATAATCTGTGTGCAACACCTACAGAGTATGATACTGTGTTGCAGGACTGTGGAATCAAGCTTTTTTAGCAGGAAATATTAGGAACATCTTGAAACATGTCATTATCATATTTGTGTCTGTGTTGATAGAAAATTCTGCTACTGGTCTCTTTTAATATATCTTCAGGAAAATAAAAAAGAAAATGCAATCTTTATCATGACATAGAGACATAACCTACTGGGGTATCTGGATTAAGGAGAAGACAAAGAAAAGTAAAAAAGAAAGAAAAAATATTGTAAGCATTATGTCATCTGAATAATTGCTGTAGAGAGAAAAAGCCAGGACCTGCTGACAAGTTTCTATTCAAATCTTTTCCATTGCCCCAGAACAAATGTTACAAATTCACACAATTTACCAATGCATTACACCGAGTCAGTCCCATTCTGGCTAAATATTACTCTTGGCCAATGGCAAGAGGAGATGATATTGCTGATACAGTGCAATCACATAAAGAACCTTCCTTTAGAGGAGGCACAGAGCTGAAGTTAGATAAAAGAAGAGAGAAGAAATCAAGAACTGATCTGTAAAAATAAAAGTATCAGGACATGGAGCCAAATGAGAGCAGGAACAAAGACAGGTTCATGTGAAGGTAGGAGCTCACAGGACTTTTTGGAGCCTGAGGAAAAGAGGGATGGAGATCCAGAGCCTGAAGGATGGTGATGTTGGATGGAGGGGTGTAGTGTGGCATCAGGTCTTGTCACAGGGTCCATGGCAAGCAGCACAGATAGCTGCACTGTCAGAGGGAAATCAACATCACACCAAAACAGGCCTTACAGGGCAGCCACATCCACTCACAAACTTTCACAGGTGGTGTTATACCCTTGCATGCACACACAGACCCACGACCAGCACCATCATGATGCAGCACTGGTTTGAACTTCAGTTCTGATAAACTGTGACCAAAAAAAAAAAAAGGAAAATAAAAAAGAAAAGGGCTGTGTCATGTCAAAGACTTTCTTTAGATGCTAGAAAGCAAACTGAATTTTGGTTGGGGCGGGTTTTTTTGTTTGTTTTGGGGCTTTTTGGTGTTTTCTCAACAATCTTTTTTCACCTGTATTTCTTAAGGAAAAATCTACCAGTATTGTTCCTTGACAGGATTACAGTTGTCAAGCCATATTGGTAGGAAATAAGACAATTCATAAGAAAACCACTTAGAACTGACCAGTTCTTGGCCAAACACCTTTACTCCTAATCCCACCATGAGAAGCATTCAGGACCCACAAGATCCAATCCATTTTTCACAGTCATTTGGTCTGTGGTCCTACACAATGACTACAGTACATGAATGATACATTTCTATTTATTCTTTTAAACTATGCACAAAACATCTTCTGTCATGCTATGTACAAAGTGTGTCATACCTATAGCCATAACATTATAGAATAGTTTAACTTGGAAACAATCTATGAATGTCATCTAATCCAACCTCCTGCGTAGCCCCTCTTAATTGGTTCAGGTTGCCTAGGTAAATCTTGAACACCTCAAAAGACATTTCTGCATCTGCATTCTACTCACTATCGAAAACCTTCCATGAAGAGTTTGACCAGTTCCCTCACCTACTGCAGAAACTTGGGGTATCACTGGGACTGCTCAGGGTTCCTCCACCCAGGGAGTTCACAAAACCATTGAAGCATATGCCTATTAACTGGTCTGTGTACAACAGGCAATTGTCTGGAATTCTCTCCTAGATAGCTGTAACAATCAGTCAGTTGCCTTGCTGTGAAGTAGGTGAAAGATCAATCTATCACTTCATCCAAAGTCAGTCTATCTACACAGAGATCATCTGGGAACTTCCTAGATCACTCAGGGAGGTGAAGATGAAACACAATAGGTGCGTGCACAGATACAGTGTCAGCGCTCAGCTACATCACAAAATTTAATCATTTTGTCACAGTTCTAGTTTAAGTTAAAGCTTTCCACGAATGCTTCATTCTTGGGTTTAACCAGGCTTACTACTTGATGGAATGTAATAGTAGCACAGACATAATTAGCAGGTAAGAGAATTTTTTCCCACTTCAGCACTTCCATGCATTTGGACATGTGATACTGTCAACATTTATGAAGCATTATTCTATTTATGTGTTCAAATACCTATCATGTCAGCCTCAGCCTCAAATAGCTACACTGCTGGTGTGTGTAAATAGTTGCTAATGGGAAACATTACTGAGCACTTGTGAATACAAATGACCAAACCTCACGCTAAGCAAAATTGCTGCTTAATGTAGGAGTAAATTTAGAACAATTTTGCATCTCTAAAAAAGTTTCCCCTACAAAAGTGGGTGGGTTTAGCTCTGGGTGATACCATCAAGGAATTATCTGGCTGCATGTGCTTCAGTAATCATTTTACAGAAGTCACTAGGAATTCATGTCTGTCTCGGACATAAGACTATCTCAAAGTTTTAACCTTGAGTTAAACTAGCTATCTAACTAACTAACATTACAGTTCTGATGGAGTATCAACATTTTGGTTTACCCCAAGACACACTGGCAACTACTTCATTAAAACAGAAAATGAAATGTGAGACTATGAAATCACATAAACTAATCTAGAATGAGTGTGTCCCATATTTCCATTTGCAAGTAAGCCCCATATACTAACACAGTAATTGTTGGCACTCCAAAAATCCATATCTTTTCCACCATCTTTGTGTCACTGAATAGAACACAATGATAAGAAACTGCTTAGGCATTCCACCTGCACAGTTTAGAGAAGGGGTCTTTTTAAGGATCTCAGAGTTGGGGTTTTTTTTCTTTATTGCTTTCTATAATATAACTTTTCAAAATAATATAATTTCATTCCTTTCAGAGATAGTTTATTAAAAAATATTGCTTGTTGCAATCTGTTAATCAACCTTGATTTGTGAGAGAACAGTGCTTTCAAAGTTATTCTTATGAATAGGAAAGGTTTGCCATCTTAAGAAACACAATTAGACATGACTTTGGCTTAGAGGGTTATACATGCCCTGTCCCATACCTAACCTAGAATTGTAATAATGATAAAATGATTGCTTTGTAGCCAAAGGCATTGACAACGTTCAGACCATATTTGTGAAGCTACATGTCCATCTGCAATAGAAATTTCCTTTGACAGAGGGAAGCACTTCATTGATTTTTAAACAGTCACTTCATCACCTTCTATAGTCATAGAATCATAGAAACACAGAATGGTAGGGGTTGGAAGGGACCTTTAGATATCATCTTGTCCAATCTCCCTGCTCAAGCAGGAAGATCCTAGATACCTAGATCAGGTCACACAGGAACACATCCGGGTGTGTTTTGAAAACCACCAGAGAAGGAGGCTCCACAACCTCCCTGGGCAGCTTGTTCCAGTGCTCTGTCACCTTTACAGTAAATAAGTTTTTCCTTAAGCTTATACGGAACATTTTGTGTTCCAGCTTTTCTCCATTGCCTCTAATGCTAAACAGGAATGGTTTCAGCAACTGCCCAGACAGGAGAGCCTAGTGAAAAGAGAGATGAGCATGACAGCAATTC
The DNA here is from genome assembly GCA_013401255.1 of Urocolius indicus. Classification (NCBI taxonomy): domain Eukaryota; kingdom Metazoa; phylum Chordata; class Aves; order Coliiformes; family Coliidae; genus Urocolius; species Urocolius indicus. The sequence goes on from WBNH01004899.1 coordinate 32,914, forward strand.
AAGCTTACACCAGTATGTCTTTTTCCTAGATGATCAGGGTACACAGTAAACTGAGGTATGTTCCATAGACGCACATCTCAGATCTGCTCTCTGCTCCTTACAGATCTTGTCATGCAGTCTTCTCTGTGCCCATCAAAATACATATATATTTTGCAAAAGTGACTGTGTCATTTGTAGCACTACCCAGCTTAAACCACCTGTGGATGTGCCTGAGAGCATATTTGGTATACACAGAAAAGTTCCTGTTATTACCTGTGGAGCTTGGACATACTGTCTTAGCACTTCAGTTGAGAGAAGCAAAATGAGCAACTATAGGTCTAGCAAAGGAAAGGTACTCAGTTGGTCAAAGTTATCAGAAGAGCCCTTGATTTGAGTCTTCCGGTAGCCATGAACCCACATCCTAAACTTTATGTGCAGTTCCTCACTGACAGTAGAGCACTGGTTAGATGTGCTATGGGAGCTTCAGCACTGAGGATAGGCCAAGCAGGGGTCTATATTACTAGAATTTACTTGCCAAACAGTCAGTGCTCCAGGATGTCACACTGCCATTGGAGAAGTGATTAACTCCATCATTTATCAAGAAGAGATGGAGACTTTGAGGTGTTAGTATTGTAAAACATTATTCACAGATGATGCCAAGTGAGATCTTAGCTCCAATAAGGGATTCCCATGCTGGCCAGTTTAGTTCAAATGCTCACCAGTATTATGCCTGTCTGTTCTACGGTCCTTTTGGCTCCTTGATATTTCCTCACAGGTTGATCTTCTGCATATTTTGGGACACTATCATGATTTTATATCATCTCTATGTCTTGCTGGCTCATGGTCAACATTTTCTCACCAATTCAAAACATGTCCCATTTCTATCTTTGAAGAAAGAAGAGAAATAGTTGGATGTTCTAAAAAAAGTCTAAGGATAGAGGGCAACTTCCTGCTGGAACTCATTGGGTAGCTTCCACCCATAACAACTGTCATGACTACAGCACGTTCTAGCACTCCTGAGCAAGACAGCAGCATCTCATAGTGGCATAAGATACAAACAGAGGCTGTAGGGAAAGAGAACACTCTGTATCTATTAATGGCAAGAGATCATCTATCAGTGCTGCAATACAGCTTTATATCCTGGCTGGAGTCCAAGCTTTGCTACAATTAGCACATTAACTCCAATTATGTGAGCTTGCACCTAGCCTTCAGCAAGTTTCTCCGTAATTTATCTCAGAGAAAAAAAAAATCTTGGCTGTTTTGTTTCTGTTGTAGCTTGATTCAGAGTGAATTTTATGCAGAACAATTGTTCTCTGGCTGATACTTTGCCTATTTCTAGCAGCTCTAGAGTCAGGATCCTCTTTCACATTTCAGGAAGTCTGTGAGAGGTTTCCCTCTGTGTACAGCTAGGGTGATGCTTGCTTGAAGATGTCCAAAATGTCTTGGAAAAGCCTTAATTATAAAACTCATTTTGGAGTAAGTTATAAAAGAGGCTCAGCACAAAAGGGTAAATCCCCAGCCTTTCAGTGTCCTCCTTAGGAAAAAGTAGAGCCCCACCAGGCAACATTTGGAAAGAGCTGAGAGAAAGTTCTCATGTTAATTTCTCTCTGTTTGTATAGGGGGACAGGGTTAACAACAATGACTTATGAAACCGACTGTAGTAGAGTAAGCTCACAGATTTAGACACTGCAGTGAAAGAAGTCATGTGAAAATCTGACTGAAACTGTCAGTTATTTGCTTTATGTGAGTATGTTAACCTTCTTCAGCAGGATAAAGGCCTATAGTGCCTTTTTTATTCTCAGACAAATTCCTTTTCTACTCTCAAAATAGCCTAGAAGTAGCTGAAGTGACTGAAGACCAAAAGGATAAAGATTGCTGGTAAGTTGAGTGCTGCTTAAGCTAAAAGGGAAATGGTTATGAAGGTTTAGAAGGAAATGTTGTAGCTGCGCTGAGCCTTCAGCTTACCAGAGCAAACTATGACCAGCTCTTCTGGTCACTCTGAGAAAAAAGTTAGGAGGAGAGCAACACCTCTAGGATTTTCATTCTTAGATCCAGCAAGATAAAGAACATTAACTCATGGCAATGTGGGAAAACATAAGCGCAAGTATTGATTGATTGCTTTTTTAAAGTGAGATATTAAATTAAATGCCTATTACCAGAACGATCTCTGATAGATTAGATCAGAGAAAAGAAGAGGTGTCTCAGCTACCCAGTATTCATAGGAGTTAACTATCTGTGGATAATCCACATCACTCTCTTCATAGAGCTATGATCTGATATTTAATTTTTTCCACTACATTGTGTTTTTGGCAGGATTTTTTTATTATCTCACATAAGAACCCAGTTGTTTTGTAGCTTTATGATGACAAACTCAAGCTCTTCTTCAGGGTAATACTAAAAAATGAAGAGACAGAAAGCAACCTCATTGATGCAGAACCCTTATGTGTTGTTTCGTTACAAGACATGTAGCATCATCTTCCCACACTTTTTTTTTTTATGCAGGAGATCTATGGGATGCTCAGCTTGGTGCTCCACTGTATGCCACTGCCATTAAACGAATGACAGGAAATTGGCAGCGTGCTGTGGATTTGCTTTCTGCAACTGAGTAGAAAACACTGCTCAGTGTGGACTAGATGATCTTTCAAAGTCCCTTCCAACCCTTAAAATTCTGTGATTCTATGACCTCCTTCCCTTTCGTTTCCTCTCTACCCATTCCTGCCATGTCTTCAGGTTTCCAAAGAAGTTCTCAAATTGTGGGAAGCCTCAGTCCTTTATAGGTTCAGTAGAAGGTTTGCCAATGTACAGCAAAACTAGCATGAAGTGTTACATTGGGGCCATACAGTCCCTCCCTCCTCCTCTCCCCAGCAATGCTCCACAGAATTATTTTCTTTTTAAATATAGGGAAAAGCTGGAAAAGAAAATACTTCATTAGGAATTTGAAGAAGAAATAGGTTGGGTGGGATGTGATCAATCCATCTGTGTTTTTGTTATGATTCCTTCTTGAAACTAAGCAGTCCATTCCATATGCCAGTATAAATGACAGTCTGTTCAAGCCACACAAATTTAATAGTTACACTTCAGAGTGCCAGTGCTCTCAAGTGGCCAATTGAGATATGCTTAATACTTCTTGTGTATCTCCAGCCATACAACTTAAACTCTCAAATATTCCACAGGCTTCTAACAACACATTTGCAAATCATAGAATCATAGAATGACAGGATTAGAAGGGACCTTTAGAGATCATCTAGTCCAACCTCCCTGCAGAAGCAGTTTCACCTAGATCAGGTCACATATGAACATGTCCAGGCAGGTCTTGCAGATCTCCAAGGAAGGAGACTCCACAACCCCTCTGGGCAGCCTGTTCCAAATATAGTTGAAGAAGGGCTTGAATTGTGCATCTTGCTTTAAATGGAGACTAATACAAGTCGTGTGTTGCTAGCACTGTATCCTCCTATCCCTTCTCCCAGGTTGATCCTGCCTGTACCTAAGCTGAAGGCAACTTTATGACAAATTGCCCCAGGATGTAGCCTGGTTTCCATTAAAACCAAAGGCAATGGGGACATTGTCTCATTGCACCTAAGGAGTCGAAAAGAACTCAAAGTAACAAGCCTGTCATCATACTCCTAATGAACCTAAGCTGGACTGATTTCTTTGTGGATCAAGCTTACAAATACACAGCATGACTACAGAAGTGAGCATTGATTGTCTACCTTTCCTATCTTCTATTTTTTGCTGGACTATATTTACACAGCCACAGAGAGCGGCCCTAGGCACATTCCAAGCTCAACAAGAATCTTGTCCACTTTATTTACCTGACAAAGCAAACCATCTTCAAGGTGATGTTGATGTTTCTTGAGAGAGAACTAAGTCTTCTCTTCTGCTCTCAGGGACCTCCCTGCTGTTCAGTCGGACCTGGCACTAAGCTCTGTAGTAATATGGATATCTGCCTCTGTGCCTGTGGTTTCAAGGCAGAATCGATAAGGCAATTTCATTCCCCACAGGACTTTTTCTGCTGCAAAGGCAAGTATGATTATTAGGTTATCAGCCACACCTAACTCAAGACGAATTTCAGTTGATTAAAAGAAATCACAGAATCACAGAGTGTTTGAGGTTGGAACGGAGGGCATCTTGTTCAACAACCTTGTTCAAAGAAGATCACCTAGAGTTGTTTTACTAGGACCATGTCCAGGCAGCTTCTGAATAGCTCCAAGGATGGAGACCCCACAGTTTCTCAAGAAAAACCTTTTCCATCATTCTCACAGTAAAAAGTGGTTCCTGATTTTCAGACAACCTCCCATGTTATTATCTGTGCCCATTGCATCTTGTGCTGTCACTGTGTGCCACTGAAAAGAACCTATATCCCTCATCTTTACATCTTCCATTCAGGTATTTATAAACATCAGTGAGATCCTCCCCAGAGCCCTTTCTTCTCTGGGCAAAACAGTTCCAGCTCTCTCAGCCTTTCCTCACAGTAGAGATGGTCCAGTTCCTCAAGCATCCTTGTGGCCCTTTGTTGGATTCTCTCCAGTATGTCCATGTCTCGTACTGAGGAGTCTAGAACTGGACACAGTACTCCAGGTGAGGTCTCACCAGTTCTGAGCAATGAAGTTAATCTTTATTAATAAGACTGATGTGAAAGAGCATTGGTACCTCATCCTGTTTCCTAGGTGTTTGTCACAAGGACCACTGACACATTCAGCAGTAGAACCACACTTTCCTTAATCTTCCTTTTGCCACTTTTGTATTTATAGATACCCCTCTTTTTGCCTTTGCCATGGCTTTGTATGGTGCCATTTCTGGTAACAAGGAAGGAGCTGTAATGACTCCTGTAAGAAGTTGCTCAAAACTTTCCCCAGATCTAAGTCAGACCCACCTCTGGGGCTAAGCCAGTTGGGTGCCTCTGTGATCACTTTTTAAGAAGCTAGAAGGGAAGGGTTTTTCTTTCTGGACGGTGATGGAAGTAGAGAAAGAAGTGACCATACAGACCTTAAGGTTAGTGAGGAAGGAGAAGAGGAAGTGTGCCAGAACAGAGATCCCCCTGCATCCCATATTGAGACAACAGCTGTTCCCCTGCAATCTGTGGAGGTCAATGGTGAAGCTGAGATCTACTGGTAGCCCACACAGCACTCCAAGGCAGAAGTGGCTGGACCTGGAGGGGCCGTGACTCTGTGGGGAAGTGATGTTGGAGCAGAATATGCCTGGAGTTGTGCTGACTGGAAAACACCTACGCTGGAGAAGTGAGGAGCTGCAGCCCTTGGAAAGGACTCACACCAGAGGGGTTCATTAAGGACTATATCACATGGGAAGGACCCCACATTGGACCAGAGGAAGAATGTGAAAAGTCTTCCTCTGAGAAGAAAGAAGAGACAAAGCCCATCTGTGAGGGACTGACCACATTCCCCATTGACTACCCCCTCCATGCCACCAAGTGGAGAGAAAGAAGAGATAAGAGAAGCAGGGTGTTGAGCCTGGGAGATCTTAAGTACTGCTTGTATTTTTACTTTAAGCAGTTATTGGTTTTTTCTTTCCCTAAATTGAGTAGTTCAGTCTGTTTTGCCTGGAACCACAATGGGCAGTGAGCCCTCCCTGCCCTTGTCTCAATCCACAAGGCCCTTGGTTATCTTTTCTCAGTGAGTGGGTGGGAGAGGGTGAGTATTCAGCTGTATTGTGTTTTTTTTTTTTTTGTCAGCTGTACTTAAATTACAATAGCCTTTGACATCCTTCAGCACATGCAACTCCAGTATCTGGGATATACTGGGGATTCAGTACTTAAGAATTCAATACTTGGGACATCAATATTGGAAAAAAGAGGCAGTAGGGACTACATAGAGTCCTGTTCAGAATTGCAGTATGGTCATGGGCTTTGCAGATTCTCCTTAAAATGCATTGCAGAAGCAGAAAGAAGTGCATACTTTGAACATATTGTGCTTCAACTTGAGTAAAAGTTCCCTATACAGAATGAGAAGTTTTTCAAATAAGGTCTCAAAGACAAATGCCATTTCAAACCTGAGCCCAATTCAGTGTCTTCCTGGAGTTTATCCAGTCTGGGATCATTTATGTATGTGAAGTCAGGTCAAATCTAACCCTTACAGCAAAGTGATGCTCAGAACAATCATAGCTATTACACTGCATAAAAAACAACATGTGCAAGAAGCTTGTAGAAGGACAGATGTGGAGTCTTGATATTAAGGCAAATGCAGAGGGCAAATTTTATCCCTACCAGACAGTCCTATGACTGCACAACATTTCAGCACTGTGCTGGAGTGTGAGACTGTATCTGTAGTCTTGCAAGAAGTAGCTTCAACTGAGCACTCTTGACTTATCCAGTTTTATTTAACGTACTCTTGCATTACCCTGTTCAAAATGTACTTCCATTTCATGACTGTTACTTTCTCATATTCTCCTCCTTAATCTCCTTCCTCCCAGATCTTTAATTGTGTAAAAGAACCACTGTGATGTATTTAACTTTCATGTAATTTCCCTGTTTAGCAATAATACCCCCAATTAACTACTGTTGCCATTAACCAATTTACCCATTCATAATCAAGGGCAATGGCTTTAACAATTCTAATAATACCCTGTGTTAATAATGTCTTAATGAGGATTATCCTTATATTGCTCTCAGAAGGTTCTCTTTTTCCCTAAAATGAGAAAAGGCATATTAAGCACAAAAACCTTCTACCTCCCAGCTGTTTGGTTAGAAAGGAAAGAAAATTTGGAAAAGTACTGAGATTTTTAACCTCCATAGGCTACCATTTAGAAATTCAGTGACTTACAGTATGTGGAAGTACAATGCACTCATCTATAATGCACTCATCTACAATGCACTCATCTATAAATCAGTTCTGGCATCAACCCTCTTTCTTATTTACTACAGACACCAAGAGGCTCCTTTATATCCTTTGTTGCATTGGAGTATACAAGTTTCGCCGAATGTAACAAACAGAATATGTTTCATTAACTCAGCAAACGAAGGAAAATGAAAATATGTAGTCAAGCTTTTACCAAATAAACTAAAACACAAATCTAGGAGAATCTTCTTCTGTAAAATTATCTAAGGTAACACAATAAAACTGCAATGACTGACCATATGTTCTGCTAAAGCACTGAAAATTTGATGTCTAGAATAGACAGCTAATGAGACAGGTTTACTGATGATCAACAAAAAGAATCCGGCATGGGCATGTTAAATATAGAAGCTCACACACAGACAGGTAAAATAGTGAAGCTGTGAGAAAAAGCTCACATTTAAAATGAAAAGACCAGAAGCATAAATCAGTGCATGGTCAGGCAACTTCTGGAATTTTAAATGTTGGAAGAAGCAATTGGGGAAAGATTGGTCCATAATGCATCTGAACTGAGAACTGAATGCATCTCTCATTTGATATTTTGCCAAAACAGAGGGCACCCACAGGCTTGTCTGTCAGTCTAGAGAATAGAAACCTGTTCACTATCACCTGTGCAATACACATTTTGCTATGCTGCGATTGAACCTCAGTAGTTCTAAGCACTGGAAACGTGGCACTTTATATGGTAAATAGCTGTGATGAGATGAAGAGAAACTTGTCTTCAGAAGTCAATACTGTTTACCAACATTTGGAAATGCTGGTTTGCCAGAAACAGGTCCTTTCTGTCTTATATTTTGTTTTAAGATGTGGAAATTAGGAAAATAAAAAGAGTAATGCCCCAGTAATGCTTCTGATTCAGATAAGCCATTGCAGCTATGGTTATGAATTGTCCAAATACACTGAGCTTGGGATTCAGCTTGGGATTTAGCGTTCTGCAAAAATGGTAAATGTCACACTGTTTCTCAATATTTCTTAGAGATGTCAGATCAAGGCCTGTTTGACCTACATGTCTGACCACACTCTTAATCTATGTTTTTGATCAAGCACAAAAATTGGAAATAACCTTAGCATTAGTTTGTATAAGAAGAGAATTCTCTAACACACNTATACAGAATGAGAAGTTTTTCAAATAAGGTCTCAAAGACAAATGCCATTTCAAACCTGAGCCCAATTCAGTGTCTTCCTGGAGTTTATCCAGTCTGGGATCATTTATGTATGTGAAGTCAGGTCAAATCTAACCCTTACAGCAAAGTGATGCTCAGAACAATCATAGCTATTACACTGCATAAAAAACAACATGTGCAAGAAGCTTGTAGAAGGACAGATGTGGAGTCTTGATATTAAGGCAAATGCAGAGGGCAAATTTTATCCCTACCAGACAGTCCTATGACTGCACAACATTTCAGCACTGTGCTGGAGTGTGAGACTGTATCTGTAGTCTTGCAAGAAGTAGCTTCAACTGAGCACTCTTGACTTATCCAGTTTTATTTAACGTACTCTTGCATTACCCTGTTCAAAATGTACTTCCATTTCATGACTGTTACTTTCTCATATTCTCCTCCTTAATCTCCTTCCTCCCAGATCTTTAATTGTGTAAAAGAACCACTGTGATGTATTTAACTTTCATGTAATTTCCCTGTTTAGCAATAATACCCCCAATTAACTACTGTTGCCATTAACCAATTTACCCATTCATAATCAAGGGCAATGGCTTTAACAATTCTAATAATACCCTGTGTTAATAATGTCTTAATGAGGATTATCCTTATATTGCTCTCAGAAGGTTCTCTTTTTCCCTAAAATGAGAAAAGGCATATTAAGCACAAAAACCTTCTACCTCCCAGCTGTTTTGTTAGAAAGGAAAGAAAATTTGGAAAAGTACTGAGATTTTTAACCTCCATAGGCTACCATTTAGAAATTCAGTGACTTACAGTATGTGGAAGTACAATGCACTCATCTATAATGCACTCATCTACAATGCACTCATCTATAAATCAGTTCTGGCATCAACCCTCTTTCTTATTTACTACAGACACCAAGAGGCTCCTTTATATCCTTTGTTGCATTGGAGTATACAAGTTTCGCCGAATGTAACAAACAGAATATGTTTCATTAACTCAGCAAACGAAGGAAAATGAAAATATGTAGTCAAGCTTTTACCAAATAAACTAAAACACAAATCTAGGAGAATCTTCTTCTGTAAAATTATCTAAGGTAACACAATAAAACTGCAATGACTGACCATATGTTCTGCTAAAGCACTGAAAATTTGATGTCTAGAATAGACAGCTAATGAGACAGGTTTACTGATGATCAACAAAAAGAATCCGGCATGGGCATGTTAAATATAGAAGCTCACACACAGACAGGTAAAATAGTGAAGCTGTGAGAAAAAGCTCACATTTAAAATGAAAAGACCAGAAGCATAAATCAGTGCATGGTCAGGCAACTTCTGGAATTTTAAATGTTGGAAGAAGCAATTGGGGAAAGATTGGTCCATAATGCATCTGAACTGAGAACTGAATGCATCTCTCATTTGATATTTTGCCAAAACAGAGGGCACCCACAGGCTTGTCTGTCAGTCTAGAGAATAGAAACCTGTTCACTATCACCTGTGCAATACACATTTTGCTATGCTGCGATTGAACCTCAGTAGTTCTAAGCACTGGAAACGTGGCACTTTATATGGTAAATAGCTGTGATGAGATGAAGAGAAACTTGTCTTCAGAAGTCAATACTGTTTACCAACATTTGGAAATGCTGGTTTGCCAGAAACAGGTCCTTTCTGTCTTATATTTTGTTTTAAGATGTGGAAATTAGGAAAATAAAAAGAGTAATGCCCCAGTAATGCTTCTGATTCAGATAAGCCATTGCAGCTATGGTTATGAATTGTCCAAATACACTGAGCTTGGGATTCAGCTTGGGATTTAGCGTTCTGCAAAAATGGTAAATGTCACACTGTTTCTCAATATTTCTTAGAGATGTCAGATCAAGGCCTGTTTGACCTACATGTCTGACCACACTCTTAATCTATGTTTTTGATCAAGCACAAAAATTGGAAATAACCTTAGCATTAGTTTGTATAAGAAGAGAATTCTCTAACACACACACAAAAAAAAAGTCTATTAGTTTCTATTATTCCCTGGAAGGTTCCCTTGACATCAACAAATGCACATAGATGAGAACTTGGCTGCAATAAACCAATCAGGCACTTTCCTATTGATTTCATTGGAGGCACTATTTAACCTGGTGTCTTACAAGAAGCAGATTTTACTTTCCCTTGAGGAGTCGCTATTCTTATTGTGAGGCAGACAGCATACTTTATATAGCAATCCTGAGACAGCTCATGCAAGTGATAAGAAGTTATTGAACAAATTCTGATGAACTCTGAGGCTGTATGAGAAGGTAGTTAAATAAAGTCATAGTATAGAATGTTAGAAAACAAAAAGGAGAAAAGGAGAATACTTTTTCTGTCATCCTTGTGCTTTTAAACAATGTAAAACATCTGTTTTGGTTCTGAATTTTACAATGAAGGCCTTGCTCTTGACTGGGTACAAGCTACTTTTAAATCACTGGCTCAATTCCATCATATTATTTTTTTTGGCTGGGACAATTTAAAGCTAAACTTAATTAAGCTACTGACATTGTGAGAGGGCACACAGGAGTCTTTAAAATACAAGCCTTGTGTGACTTAGCTGTTTATATCAATTCAGTTTTTAATTCCTAAATTATCATTGTTTAAAAACATATCTTAAAGGCTGTAGTTTTTCCTGTGGCTGATGTTTGTCATACTTTATACAGTCAGTGCCTTCCTATACACTGAAAGACATGCATTTTTTCTATAGAATATCTTATATGCACTCAGATGGCTCTTGGTTACAATTTTTTCTCCTCTGTTGAAAGTATTTGGGATGTATAGACTTCACAGACCGACAACTTCACTTTTTCTTTTTATTGTGACAAGCAAGGTGAAGCTAGAGGGGGAAAATCAAGAATGGAGCTGAGCACCACCTGGTCTGACATTTTTTAGTGCTTGCCTCACCATTAATTGAAATTGATATTTTTCTTCCTGTGTTTGCAGTACTAGTTTGACTATGACATCAACAGAGAAAAGTAAGGCCACAGAGACAGAAAGAAGCCCAGTTGAAAGATACAGATTAATATACCAGGCTCATGACATGCTGGTAAAAATATGCACAAAACTGAGAGACAGTCATAAAGCAGGACATTGTCCAGGTAGAACCATGACCACCTCAGTCCAAGATCTTCCTATAAATCAATACATAGCTTTAAGTCATGAAGTAGACTTGGACAGCTTTGGCAAACAGAACTGACAGTATATTTTTTCACATCTTTTAGCCAAAATCTTGTCCCTGTTATATTTCATTGTGTTACTATCTCTAGGATTTCAGTGCTAATGAACTCTTCCATTCCAATAATTTCACTTCTTTGAAAGCCTACAGTTCAGCCAAAATTGGAATGATCTTTCTCATTGATACAGTGATACCTGTTCATTCACTTAGAGGTGTAGAGTGGATTTACCATTTGATTATTCCCTGGATACTAAACCATATTGAACTAAAATAAGAATCAACACAACTGGCAAGTTGAAAGTTTCACAGTCAGTCATTCTGCCATATTAAATCCTTAGTTGAAAAATTTAAAATAACTATGTCCTGTTCAAAGTGTATGAATGACACACAAATGAGGAAAATGTTAGTTTACACAATCCAGGTTGGTTTCATTCAAGAAACAGCCAAGCAGCTGGCCAACATGCAAGATTAATTACTTCATCACACATCACAGTCAACATCTAGACAGATCTCTGCCATGAAATGGTACATGATTATTTCAGATTTCAGTTTAAAATCATTAGCTTTTTGGACACAGTTACTGTAACCCATTTAGCATCAGCCTGAATGTGCTACCTGAAAACCCTCATCTATTTGTTCTGAAGGTCAGTGGCAGAGACTTATTCTTCTCTTCAGTGTTACGAGAGAAAACACTTCTTAGCCCAGGTCTGTGCTAAATATCGACACTTTCGGCTTCGAGATTTTCCTCAAAGATAGTATCTTTGTTCTGTTCTCCTGGGCCAGTTACTGCTGCTTCCAACTTGTGATGGAGAATTGGTAAACCATAGCAGAAACTAAAAGGCCACTATTCAGAGGCCTCTGAATAGTAAACTTGAGAACAGATCTAGAGAATGCTACAAATGTTAAAGATTTAAATAAAGGGTTGGCCTAGTGACAAGCCATGGATGCTTCATATCTGTTGGGATTCTGCTCTGTACTTTTGCTTATGAAAGATAAGCTCAGGACTCCCCTCTCTTGAGTAACCAAAAATGTAAAAGTAATTGAACATCCTGCAAGGAGAGATCTGTCATGTTCTTGTATTTCACTGGTTCAATAACTTGATGTTATTAAAATTTATTCCAAACTTCTTGCTATTAGGTAATGCCTTATTTGATCATTTATGAAAGATAGAGTAGGCTGTTAGCTTGTAGTTTCCTTCTGATAAAGAATTACACGGTAGGCTGATTCAACCTACTTTCAAAAGCAAAACTAGGACTTTCTTTGGCTCCTTTCTCATTTCTCTATTTTGATTTCCTCAAACTCTTTACCCAAGAATGTCATAGACTAGTAACATCTCATGACTACATTTCACACTTACTTAGTTATGGTATTTATGACTTACCTCTGGTAGGCTATGTGAAGGTGTGCAATACATCTTGGACTGACACAAACCCTCCTTTTCCTCCTTTTACAGGATATCCTTGTACAGTTTTAACTAACTACATCACCATTTGTTTCCACTATTCTTCTGTAGACTTTTCCACCTACTCTTCTAGAGGTAGGAGACAAATCTCAAGACAAATGTCTGCTTTTACAATGCACTCCCTGGGAAACAAAAAAAGCATAATTTGCTTTGACATACACATGTTTATAAATGTCTGGACTAGTCTCAAGCACATAATTTTATCACTTCTCCTAATTTCCTTTTAATCCTCCACAGCAGTAACCTCCGTCTTTACATGACTCTGTAAAGAGCTGGTGCTGCATAGTCTGCCTGGTATACTCAAATGTTAGGGCTCTCAATGCGTATTCCCTAGCAGAAACATAATCACGCCCAGACTCAGTCCTAGAATGTAGCATTTTTAGACCAATACATGGACACATTTGAGTGCTAGGAATCTCATGTGTTTTTAGTGATGGTTATGATGTGTCCTGCAGCTGATGGCATGGAAGTAGACTGGACACTACAAGAAGAAAAAGAAAGTCCACCACTCTGTTAGAACCTAGATTCACATCACACCAGATATTTTAATTACATTTTACACTATGACATAAACATAAACTATGTGCTTATTTCTGTTTTCCATAAAATCCCAAGGGAACTCCATGTGGGGTAGAGAATGGTCTCAATGAAAAAGCTTCCATAACAAAGAACAGCCAACTCATATGCAGGAAAAAAATGTTTCAGAGGACATAGCTACATACAGAGATGATATGTCTTATTGCTCTTGACTGTATTATCCTTGACTTTATTAAATCAAATCCCTTTTTAGCTGCCTTTGCCCATGTTGATGCAGAATTTGCTCACTATGCCAAACAAATGAATTCTGATAACCACCAGAATCAAGTAGCCGATTTAGAGGCTTCTTTACCAGGAAAATTTCTCTCAGTAAAGAACAATTGTAAGTATTGCTATAAACCCATTACTGGCAGATACTACTTCTGTGATGATATCCATCAACCATTTCAATCCCATTCATCTTTTGCTGGACAGAATATCCTCTGTCACACATGAACAAAGCCTCTTTCTGCTATGCCAGCAGGAAGGATTGGCTGGCAATGCGACAGCTTGGACAGACTAGTTGCATCCTAAACTTGCCACTGGGCCTGGGAAGTTCTCCTTCCTGCTTCTTTCTCAGTGCTTCATGCTCCATTTCACATCTTCAGTGGGTAGCATTCTTCCTACCAAAAGTAACTTTAGCTGCCTAAAAGTTATGTTTAGACTAAACTCATCAACTATGTTGACTCTGTAGGCTATAGAAAGAAATAGATCTATATCAAAAAATAACATTCCCCACCTGTCTCAGGATTGCTTAATTCACGGGCTTCACTCTCTGTTCATTTGAATGGAGAAGTGTCATGAACTGACTGGGTAAGAACTTTAAAATGCTGATGTAGGCTGTGATAGGCACTATTATACCATAATATGGATAGCTTTTTAGTTTTCTGTGCAAGTAAACAGGAATTAGAAATACCATATGTGTAACAGTGATGTCCAGCACATATTACAATATAGGAACAAAGCAGTATCATTATGTGACATAGTAACAGAGAGGGCTACAGCTACTGTATGCAATGCCAATATGTATGGCTGAGATACCACAACCATGCACCTACGTCCATCTGTATGACAAGGCTGATTTTGTTAATGTTTTGATGTAGCTGATTATTTAGAGACAACTCTGCTAGTCTTGGCAGGGCATTTCTTTACCCTTTTCCAAATATGACTGCTCAAACCTTGACAAGAAAACTGCCTTGTATCAGAGAGCACATTGAAACTATGAGCCTTTTCTTTATATTCTTCCACTAACTCATCCTTTTCCGCACTGGTTTTCTGAGTCTTTATGCACTTCCATCCCCCTTACTCCCTTTAGATTACCTGTCAGTGTAAAATCGTAACAGCATGGTAACTATTTCTCATGCTTTTAATGACAGCTCATAATCGCTGACAAGAAAGGGAAGCAAAGCATGTGAAAATGTGTATGCGTAAAATTGTCAATGTTATATACAATGCTGAGATCAGTAAGGCTGAGCCTTAGTTGAGATATCTAGACAATAAACTTATAGCAGGAAGAAGAAGAAGAATAGAACAGAAAAATGAAATAAAATAGTTGCTGTGGAGAGCTAAATGAATATAGTAAGGAGACTTATGTTAGAATCAGGTGAAAAAAAAAATGCAGTTGCATTTGGATAGCATAGATAACATGGCAAATAATTTTGGGAGCAACTGGCAATCAATGACACTTGTGACAACTAATTCGTGCCATTCCACTACTATTCTCTGCAAGAGAGATGGTAACTCCCCAGAGAGACACTACTTGCCTTGCTGTAATCACTGCCTCCTGAAAACAGAAAATGTCAGGTTGCTTCTACAAACTCAATCAAGTTGAAGTAGTGAAGTTCAGAAGAAATCACATTTTTATATTCCTCTTGCACTATCGCTGTAAGTTTAAGCTGTGACAGCCAAACTCAGTGTGCAAAGTAAGTAACCAGTACTTACTTACCACAAAACATCTGCGGTTCAAAACCTGACTGTGTCTCCTGAGGTTTGCATCTAAGTAGTTCCAGAAACTGGACTTGTATTTGGCTAGCTGTTGTTTAAGTCAAGTTGCCCCAATTACAAAGACCTACCTGTATTCCCAAATGCAATTGCCTCATTAGGAAATCCATGGTCATTTCTGCAGACCCCATCAGACTTTTCACATTCAAGGTGACCTGGCACATGTGCTCCTCAGAAGTGCCAAGTGATTCCTATGGCAACATAAATATTAGTTAGAAAGTATTAACTTGGGGGGGAAGCGAAGGGGTAGGCAAGGGGAGATGACAAGAAACTGATAATCTGCTTGTGATCTATTATACAAGTGAGAGAGGTGAACTGCTCAGATGTGTTTTAGAGTTCAGAGGAGCTAGGGACATGCCAGATCTTCTGAAATCTAAGAAGTCTTTTGCACATTAGAAGGATAGATCCCAGATTTTCATAACCCCTTTCCGGCTGCCTTTTAAACAGCTTGCAGACAGCACTGAGGTTTCAGAGGCAAATTATCTCCTTTCATAGGCAGATATGTGTCATGGCTGATTTGCTTTTATAGTAATTCTGTAACATAAAGACATATAAAATATTATTTGTAGAGTCACAGAATGGTAAGGGTTGGAAGGCACCTTTAGAGATTATCTAGTCCAAACTCCTGCTAAAACAGATCCACCTTAATCACGTTACACAGGAATGTGTACAAACCTCCAGAGAAGGAGACTCCACATCCTCCCTGGGCAGCCTGCGCCAGGGCTACCTCACTTGTAGTGGAGCAAGCTATGTTCATTCAAAGATAGAAAGAATTGGAGTAACGCAAGTGCAGAGCCATACACATGCAACACAATACAACCACCAGAGTTAACTCAAAGCCACCTTTCCTTGGCTAGCTACTTCCTTATATGCTGCTTCCACCCAGATGCTCGATCACCCAGGGCCCAATTGATTAACTTGCAGCACCTGTTTCTGATAATTGGAAGTAGCTTGCCAGCCGCATTAACTTGTCCCTACTATCTTTATTCAAACTGGCTCGTCCAAGTCATATCTGTGCCTACAGTCACCCTTACAGGAAAGATGTTTTTCCTTATGTTTAAGTGGAATTTTTTGTGTTCCAGCTTTTGTCCATTACCCTTTATCCTATCAATGGACTCAACAGAAAAAAAAGTGCTGCCCTATCTTCTTGACACTCACCTTTTAACTACTTATAAGTATTAATGAGGTTCCCTCTCAGTATCCTCCTGGCTGAATAGTCCCAGTTCCAGCAGCCTTTCCTCATAAGGAAGATACTCCAGTCCCCTCTTGGTGGCCCTGTGCTGGACTCTCTCTAGTCCTGTCCCTCTTGAGCGGTGAGACCAAAACCAGACACAGGACTTCAGATGAGGCCTCACCAGGGCAGAGTAGAGGAGGAGGAGAACCTCCCTCAACCTGCTGGTCACATTCTTCTTGATGCATCCCAGGGTGCCATTGGCCTTCTTGGCCACAAGGGCACATTGCTGGCTAATGTTCAGTTTATTATCAACCAGTATCTCCCAGATCCCTCTCCATAGAGCTGCTCCCCAGCAGGTCAATACCCAGGCTGTATTCGTGCATAGGGCTGTTCCTTCCCAGATCCAGGACTCTGCACTTGTCCTTGTTGAACCTCATGAGGGTCCTCTCTGTTCAACTCTTAAGCCAGACGAGATCCCGCTGAATGGCAGCAGAGCCTTCTGGTGAATCCGCCAGTCCTCCCAGTTTGGTGTCATCAGGGAACTTGCTGAGGGTACACTCTGTCCCCTCATCCAGGTCGTTGATGAAGAATAAGACTGGTCCCAGAACGGATCCCCATGTAACCACACTGGCCACAGGCCTCCAACTCAATTCTGCTGTTGACCACCACCTACTGAAACATAGCTTGCATTTCTATTCTTTCTGAACTGATTCTGATCTCAATAAATTTATTTAGTGGCTGATAATGCCTGGACTTCACTTCTGGAATCCAAACAGGTTTTCATCGCAACGTTTCCCTTATTATATTGACATTTAAAGTACTAGGGTAGGAAAAAGTCATTTTCTTTCAGGGACCTGAACAAGATGGCTGCAGCCATAAGTTTTCATTATAGACGGGTTGATGGGTTAAGAATATCTTTGTTGAGTAAGCTCAGGAATGAGTGACCCTTGTGCTGGAAATGGAGGCTAACACTAAGTATTCAGGACAAGGAAATGACTGAGTTTCATAATTTCCTCTGCACAACTGTGCATCTCATCTGCTTTCCATTACAGAATGCTCTAACTGGTGTCTAAAGTACTATGATGACTTTCAAACATGCATTTATTTGCTCCAGTGTTTTCCATACTTAACATCTATTCTCAGAAATATCCCATTAACATTCTCTTTGCCATAAATGCCCCCAGTGACTTGACATTTGGCAATATGCAGCTTATGTGGCCTAAGATGTCAGTTAATTTTAGCAGTGGCAAGGCTAGTGATGATAGTCCTCCTCACACAAAAATATGGGTGGCATGCTCATAAATCCAAATGTTAGTGGTTTGGAAAGGCCAACAGTTTCCTCCTCTTGTTTCAGAGAAAAGGAAAAGAGGTAATTTCAATACGATAAAAGGCATTTGCATATGTTTGCTATGTGAGCTTACTGGCATGCATCGCTACCAACACTGCCAGCTTAATTAGCATCTTCGTCAAATACTCAAATCTGGCATATTTTACTGCTTTGTGCCCTTTGTCTTCAAATACTGTTGCTATGTCTGGAGTGCACTGCCAAGGCAAAAATAATCCGTCACACATTTCAACATATTACACTGCCTTCAGTGTAGCCTGGATTGTGTCAAGCAGAATTTCACCTGGGGAAGAAAAAGAGGGAAAAAAAGTAATTCCATGTAGTCCCGAGTTTCTAGCTCACCGGCATTGGATTGATCTTGTGATGAACTACTTATGGGCATCTTCCTCACACAGAGCTGGGAGTCTAGAGGAAGTACCCACAGTGAGGGTCTGCTCTTAGGAAGCTATATTAACATATCCCTCTCACATCAGAATCAGATCTGCAGAGGGTAAATCATAAGCAGTGATCGTGATCGTTTTGGGGGCTTACAGCTTCCACAACCTCCCTCCCACCTCCATGACTGGGCAACCACGATGCACCCTTCTGGAAGGTGCTACTAAAAGGAGGGAAAGAAAAAAGGAAAGCTTTAACCTCTCTTGAGTTACTCTGTGTTGAATTTTTGCAGAAAAGATGTAGTTTACTGAATTCTGGAACTGAAGGAGTCTTGTTGTTACCATTTGATGTCTTAAAGCTTGTTGATATTGCTCTATAGAAAGGTGCAAATTTTGTGTTGCAGCTTTATCCCATTACCCCTTGTCCTGTTGCTAGCTACAATAGAAAAAAAGGGATGCTCCAACCTCCTGACACCCACCCGATAGATATTTGTAAATGTTAATAAGATCTCCCCTCAGTGTTCTCTTCTCTAGACTAAACAGCCCCAGTTCCCACAGCCTTTCCTCATATGAAAGATGCTCCAGTCCCCTGATCATCTTGATGGCCCTGTGCTGGACTCTCTCCAGAAGTTCTCTGTCCCTCTTGAGCTGGGGAGCCCAGAACTGGACACAGTACTGAAATTCTGGCTGAAATTCTGCCTGGAGCTGGGACAGGTGGAAGACCAGGCGACTATGTTCTGTGGGATTGCCACTGAACTCACCATCAGGGTGTTTGAAAGAGAGTTCCCAATTGTCCTCCTTTATTGTCTTCCAGACCCTTGTCTCAGTCAAGTCACACACCCGATTCAAAAATTACTGTGGAGAGAGACAAACAAGTTCATATGCCCATAGGCACAATTTTTATAGAACACTATGTACCTGCATCAGCTGGACAATTATTCCAAATCTGTAAACGTCAAATGAAGAAGTCTGAACAAAGTAAAAAAATTCCTTCCTGGAAGTGACTTTTTTTGTTATTACAAATCTCTCTGGCAAATCTGGCAGCAGGTCACGTTTGTGTCATTGCTCAGTGCAGCCCTGATCTACTTGTCCCTGCACCAGTATTCTCAGAGCTGGCTGAACAATTGAGCCCTCCTTAGCAGACTCCAAATTGTGAGTAACACTCTTTTCCACTGTCATTAACACAAACCTTGCTTCAGCTCTCCAAATGTCACAAAGTATAAATCATATCTGGAAAGAAAAAACATTAAGATCCACCTTGTTGTCTTGTTATTTATGATACTTTGAATTCAAAGACCATTTGTGGGGATGCTGAAGGCATGTTAGGGTGTTTTACTTTATCACATAACACAGAGAAATGGGCAATTATGTGCATGTGGATAAACAACAGGCTAAATGTATTCCTACAAAGTCTGTCACAGCTAATTTGCTAGCCCATTACTGCATTTTTGATTGAGCTGCTCCTGCTGAATTCACTGCTGCATTGGCTGAAACAGGTTAACTCTTGTCAATGTTTCAGGATTCAGTGGAAAACAGTAATTCTCAGAGAGACTAGGTATTTCAGAATCATAAAAAGAAGGTTGATGGTATGCTTTTACACTATTGGAGCAAGAAAGGCGACATTGGTTTCATAAGGAGTTCAGAACATAGTAGGTGGCAATATTAAAATATAAATTTTTGTAGGTTTCCTTTAAGATCACCCATCATTGAATAAAGCTCTCGTCTGGCCAGAGTGACAGCTTTAAAAGTGAATGTTGTAGCTTGTGTTAAATTTCACTGCGTTTTTAAGCTGCCTATACTGTTGATAACCAGATCCTGCTTTGTGCTGCTGGTGGTGGGGAGAATGGAAAATGCTAAAGTGTATTATTGTAGTCTACGTTTCTAATATTGGTCACTAAAATGAAAAAGGTTGACTTTCCTGGCAAATACAAATCACAAAAGAATTACAGATTTTTATCCCACAACCCAACATTTCTGTTCTCTCTTTTGAGATACTGGAGGTTATTCCTGGTTCCCAGAAAATTTAGGTCACTGACAGTTTTGCGATAAATGAAGATGTGACCCACTACAGTCATGTCCTCCAAGAACTGGGGCACAGATAGAAAGGATCAGCCTTTGGAGGAGCAACAGTCCTATAATCCTATACACTGTGTGCTCCAATTTATAGTTCTGTTGCAAAAAAAAACAGAAACCTCTAAGTATTCAGGAGATAGAAGACCTGTTCTCTTGAAGCACTAAAGATCAGTAATACTATGAAATACCTTAATATATTCATATAATCACCCCTTTATTTGACATTGTACTTTTCAGTACTCTGTCAAGTTGAGGTAAAGGTTATGACAAAACAGCTAGTGCATAATGAAAATAATAACAAAAAGATTAGACATGAGTCTTGGACTCCACTGTGGGAGACCAGCCAAAGGGAAACTCAACTTTGTTTCTTTGGGTTTTGCTGTATTTTGGGTGGGATTTGCAGTGTGCACCTTCCACCCTGTTACTAGTTCTGTCTCCATTCTCTCTCTTCCAGTTATATTCTGGTTTTTTTTTCATATAGCTTTATTACCTGTCCCCTGGGTGCCAGCTCTCCCTAGTGAGGACTGATTTGTTGTGATGGAATCCTTTAATTTCTCTTACCTCTTAAAATCACTTACTAATCTATCTAGTCTCCAATATGATTCCTAGAACGTCTTCTCATCATAAACTATCACCATCACAGTTGGAAACATGTCAGCCTTGACCTGATGAGATATTTTGGGGAATTGCAACTGACCTCCTCCCTTTTCACTTATGTAGCCAAACAGAACTCTGATAGTTAGTCCAAAACTCCAAAATATTACATAAGATTCAGAAATGATGAGCCAAAAACATGGAGATCAGCTCTTCTTATAGTTTCTGGGTTTAGCTTAAACTCAAAGTAATAGAATAGGGTTGTAGGTGACCAGAGTTCCCCATGTGTATCAAATAAAGGAGAAATCATATGATTATTTGACCACCGAGACTTGGTATAAATCTATCAGAGCAGAATATCAGTTTTCTGAGTGATTGCCATTATGATGCACTAATGGTGGGACATGCATAGACCCAAAAGCCTGGCAGGCTTCACTGCTAGATTTAATTATGAAAATGTCTCAAAGTCTCTCCTTTTAAACAAGAGACATACTGTGAGATTTGAAATATAATGTCTCATTCAAGAAGTCAATCCAATGATATCCCAAGTATTTTTCTCTCACTTGTTCACCCTACTAGACTAGTAGTCTCTTCTTGTGATACTAAGAATCATTTCACTGACAGTGCTGTTGTTCCTAGGCACAACTCCTACAGTGACATCTGTGACTTTGCAAAGCCAACGAATGGAAAAACTAATGAATTCCTTTGTACATCTAACAAGAGGAAAAATAGCTGAAAATAAGCTTCTTCTCATATGCTATGTTTGCACATTCTTTCAGTTCCACTGGAATGTGAACACAATGAGAAAAAAAAAGGGGGGTTATACATGATTTGCCTATCCAGCTCCACTGGTTTGCTTACTTCCTTAACAGTGTACTTGAGAATCCATTGACATGTTGCTTTCTTTTTCTAAGATTTATACAGGCAAGACAATTCATGTTGGATGAGGAAGGCAACATCCATCACAATCAGCTTTAAATTAGAATCGTTTCATAGAATCATAGAATTGTTTCAGTTGGAAAGATCGAGCCCAGCCTTTGTTGGTGCTTGGTGCTGAATTTGAGTTCTTTCTCATTATAACTTATCATAAAGAAAAAGGAAGAAAGCAAATAAACACCAAGTGCCAATTTTTCCAATAGAACTATAAAGTCCCAAATAGTATGTATATATAGTATGTATAGTATGTAATAGTATGTATGTATAGTGTGTACGTTCACATGACAGCAGACATATATTTAACCTCACAGCCCTCTGTGAACATGAAATGTCCCATTGCCTGCACAAATACAAACACCCATGGATACCCTGAACATATTTTTACAGAATGACTCACGGTTTCAAAAGGCAAATGGAACTGACAAGAGTGTGCTGATATTTCTAATCATTGAAACTTCCAAATACAGAACAATCACCTGTGCTCTTTAGGTATGAAACCCAACAAGTCTGAACTTGCAATCATTAGTCATTTACTGATGATCAAAGAATCACACTTCATAACAAAGTAATTTCATTTCTTTTCCCTTTTTTTTTTTTTAATGTTTTTCTCTCACCACTGCTAAAGAGCAATACTTTAAAAAAAAAAAATTACTTCTGGGTGGAAAATAAACAAATGGAATTTCAGCCCAAAGGATAATTTTACTGGAAAGTTTTAAGCAGCTGAATAGAAGGCTCTACCATGAGGGTGTTTTCTCAGTCATAACTACACTTCTACATCATAATGAATGTTAGAAATCAATCCTTCATTATCTAGCAAACTGCAGAAGTGAAGTAGAAATCCAGTAGGTGATTTGAATTTAAGAAACAGTGCCAATATACTTCCATTAGCCCAACTCAGTTTTCTTTTTACTATGAAGTCATTACCTTCTGAATGCAAATCTGGAGAGTGTCTCCACAACCACTCTTTGGGAATATTTAGAAGTGCATTAGCAGACATCTAACTGTTTCTATCTGTTTCAGTAAGCAACATTAATCACTAATCTTTGTATGAAAGTATCCATTGATGGTGTATTTAGAGTCTTCTTCCTAAGAGACAAAAGAAAGAAAATGCCTGTTGTGTTCTTATGAATATGCAGAGAGCCACAAAGGTCTTTTTATAATTCATAACTACATAATGGAATGCAGCAAGTGAAGAAAAACAAAGTATTTTCTTTATCACATAGAAAGAGCATTATTTCCCAGAATACGATTTTAATTTTCTTCATTAGCACACAGAAGTTTATGTTGTTCTGCCTTTTATTTCCTGTAGGCTACTGCTATTTACTCCATTTTTGTGGGCCACTTTATATACACAACAGTCACAACCAATTATTGCTTTTTAGCCTTAATCTCCTGAGAAGAAACACTCTTCTTTAGAAGTGATGTGTGAAAGGAAATAAGGTAGGCATCACCTCCTCATTAATATTATCCAATGTTGCACATACTGCCAAGACAATGGCCAGGACAACAAGAAGTCTCCCATTACCATCACACTTACACCAAGCTCTGGGCTCCCAATGGCCTCCTGGGAACAGAAAGTACCCAGAAATCACAGAAGCAGGTCTCGCAGCCAAAGACCATCCCTGCCTGTGCTAATTTGCTCATTTCTATTCCCCTATATGCCTCAAGCCCCAGGCCTGGAAGAAATCAACAAATTCTAACACCTGTGAGAAAGATTTGTGTTTTGATACAGAGACTGAAAGTAGAGATGAAACTAGAAAATACTAGAAGAAAATACATTCTTTCCAAACTGCCTGAATAATTTTGTAATACAGTCACATTTAAACTACAGTGGGCTTATACAAATGTAATAAATGTACTCTTAAACTCTGCTTTTCATGACAGATGATCAGGGAAAACATCAGAGAATCTAATTGACTACAATATTGAAAACTCAAAGTTATCTTTCTGTTTTTCAAACAGACATGTAGGCTTCTGTTGCTAAAATATACAAAGAGCTGCATGCCTGTAATGCCTGTATAGACTGACTGAGTAAAAGAAATGAGCAAATCTGGAAGACAAATAGGAATTTTCACAAAATAGTATGTGCAATATTAGCTATGCAATCATATGTGACTATAGGCAATTATCTCTCCAGCCTGAATAGTTAAAACTGTTCTCTGATTTGCTAAGTGAGCCTTTTCAGTTACTAGAGAGCCCTTTTTTTCTAAAAGGCAACCAGGATGGATGATTAAGAGCATGAATACCTTGTCATATAAAGGATAAAATGAACACACTAAGTGCTGCAGTCTAGAAAAGGAATAACTGGGGATTATATGGCATACATCTGCTAAATAAGCATGTCATGGATGGATAGTAATCAATGTTCAGTGTCTTTTAGTACTCGAACTTGAGAGAACCAAATAAAGGTAGCATGAGGCTTTTTTATTATTAACACAGTAAACAGCAGGTTTGTTGTTAAATTACTTCAGGGTGTTAAAAACGGATATGGATTCAAAGTGAGACTGCACATATCCATGGAAGAGAAATACACTGAGAATTGCCCATTCAGTGAAAAACAGATCCAAGCCAGGAAGTCCCTGAAGTAGAATGAGTTGGGGCCTGAGATTTCAGAGGAAGTGTCACAAATGCTTGCTGTTTCTTGTTCTTCCTTAGAAGTCTGTTCACAGACACTTTTGGCAGCAGTGTACTTGGGTTAGATGAATAGGTGTTCTGACCCAGCACAGTCATTCAACCGGTCTTAATACATTCATGCCCCCTTCTAACCCATGGAATAAGCAGATGAATTCTAAACTGTCAGTGAATGAAGCCCCTTTGAAAAGCAGCATTCCAAATAGGCTTTTGCTGTTCAGTGTGTTGCTCCAGAAAACAAGCCATCCATCACATCAATAGCTTTCTTTTAATGTAGTACAGCTGAGAAAGATTTTAAGCTTTGAAAATGAGCCTCCAATCCTGAAGGATCAGACTTTCTTGTGGAAATCAATTTTAATTCTCTGAATGCTACATCAACCTATGGGTGTCTTATTTGCTCACATCTCAATAAAATTAATATCAGGTAGCTACAGTAGAGATCGGGACACCACAAATACAGAATTATAGTAAATGGCTCTGTCAGAGAGAAACTTCTTTGAGATATTCCAGAGTGATTCAGCTCTCCCTGAATACCTTGAGACAAGATAAACAGACACCTCAACATCTCATCATTACCTTGGAAAGGAAAAGGAGTTGGGACAAGGTGGCAAAGGCAGAGAACGCATAATCTGTAGGTTAGCGCAGTACAAGAAATATGGAGAAAAACAGAGAAATGCAGCACAGTAGCCAGTAGAAAACAATCAGCAAAAACCACAGAAAAAAGACTATGAAAGCCTGTTCCATTTTCAAGGGCTTTCAACCAAGATTCTCACTTTGATATAGACCCAAATTCCAATACTCTTACTCATGTTTAATAGCATTTGTCCTGTCAGATGTTATTTAGAAGATACCTCCCAGAAATTCCTGAATCCACCTGAGTTGATATGGCATTAGCACTACTTGGATATATGGCTCTTGCCAAATTAACACAGGCCAGAAACAATCTCTGTGGTGAAGACAGTTTCTAAAAAAAACGAAGCTCTCATTTATAAGCTCTCATTCTCCTGAAATAATATTGGGGTTTTAGATCAATTCCTTTTTTAAATATCTCTCATTTCTTCAAAGAGCTTACAGTCTTCCAAACTCAGAAGGAAAATTCTTATATTTTAAGGGGAAGTTAGGGGCAACAGGGTGTGTGCATTAGGATGACAGGTCAGATATACTGGATCTGATTAAACCTACAGAGCTTTCATGACGTGAATGAAAAGTCAAATTTTGCTGAAGGAATCCTGCTCCCATTTTACAGACAACACTAGCTGGTATGTTAGTGTTTCCAGCACACCGGTAATGGTGTGCTGAGGCTTCTGCACACTAATCTCTCAGCTACTGAACTTTGATCCTTTTCTCTTACAGACATCTGGAATGTTTTGCTTAGGAAAGCATTCTAATAACATGGCAAATTCAGTGGTGGTGGGACTGGGATTCCTGGAAAAAGCAATGCAGTTCCAAGATCTCTGATAGATGCGCAGCAGCATATTACAATTCAGTATCTAAAACTGTTTGTATTTTCAGTTTTCTGCCCTGCAGCTTTGTCCATGAAACAATTCCAGAACCACAACAGTTTTCAGCCCACCTAACAGAAAACTGGAGAAATTTCACCTACTATCAACCTTCTTTTTGCAGTAATTCTTGTTTTCTTCAACTATTATCTCCCTTTGCACTGAAAGATTTTCCTATTAATAACTCCTGGTGAATTTACATATGTTCTGTGCTGCAAGAAATCTTAATTCTATATACAATACTTTCTATATGCAAGATTATCTTGAAGCAGCTTTTGAAGGTGAGGTTGGGCATATGAGTGCATAAAATGCCCAAGGAAACAATACCTCTCACTGGTCTCCAAGTTTATCCTTACCTCATTGTGAGAGACTTTTGTAATGCTACTGCTATTTGCCCTTAATGTTTGTTTTTATAAGTCCTCAGATGGTGCTATTTCGTGGTGAGACCTAAACAGATTGTGAGAAAAAGCACAGGTTACTATGTGGCCTGATGAGGCCTTGAAGTCAACAGAATTGCAATGACTTACATGCTAAAAGGCCTGATTGATATACCAAATTAAACATACATCAGGACATAGAATCATCTAGAATTACAACTGGAATTTCATAACATAACTATACATTGAAGCAACTTACTGTAGACATATACTCTAGGATTTGCTCTGTGAATCTGGGACACTCAAGGAAAGGAAGAAAGGTGCATAATAGCAACTTCACAAACTACATTATCTCTGTGAATCCCAAGTGAATATGATGCAGTTCTTCCTATTAACCTATGAATTCAGTGGCTAGTATCCTTTATAAAACAATCACTTCAGTATGTTAATTACTATCATTTCTACTCTATATTAGCAGATCCAATGAAAGGGCTGCAAAAATGCTCGGCATATCCTGTTTGCATAGTCAACTGAAGTACCTTTCCTCTTCAGCACCTAATATAATTAGGGATGCAGTAGACAACTGAGGCATTCAGCCTCTACCTGGACCTAAACTATCTGTGCAAGAACAATACTAATTTTTAATTATAAAGGTAACCATGAAAAGAAAAGCCTACCCATATGCTGTTTTATATGGCTATATCACACATGGCGATCTCTGTCCCAGGTGTATCTGAGCAGTTAAAGCAAATAATTTATATCTAAGTAATAGCTCCTTTTTCTCTCTTAATCACAATCATACTTTTTGGAGAAAGAAAAATCACTTTAGAAGTCGTTTTAGTAGAGACAGACAACACTGAGAAAGTCAACACTGGTTACCTACATTCATACTATTTCTTCTATGTCTCTACTTGTGGAGATGTGGATATTTGAAGTACTGCTTGCAAAAATAAGGCTACAGCAACACAGCCGACTTGTTTGGATAAAGCTCATTTGGAAGAAAGCACATACATTTCTGCTACCTGTGGAAGACAGCACTTCTAGGAAATATGCTGCACCTGGTTCTGAAAAGGAATAAGGGCTGAGCCTCTTACATAATCTGACACAATTTTCTTCTTAGCCACATTTCAGACAAAAGAAAGGCAGCCAGCATTGATAGAAGGTGAGACAGAAAGCTCAGTCAATCTATCAAATAGTCTTTAAAATCTGTCCAGAGATCACTGCCTCCTTCTGTTATGATTCCATTCCTTAACTGGGCACTTCGAGCTCAGGTTGTCCTGGAGTGAGAGAGCATGTGCTCTGCCCTCCCTCCATACACTCTGTAAAAGCTTCTGAAGAAAGCATACACAACCCCTCCTTAGGGGAAGGGGGAAGATGCCAATCACCAGCAAGCAACTGCAACAGAAGGCCCGATCCTGTCACATCTTAGCATGAAAGTCTCTCCCTAGCTTCAGACAGTGAAGTACTGCAAGAAAGCTGGAAGAAGAGACACATCTATACACTCATCTATACACCTGAGTACATCTATACACTCATCTATACACCTGAGTGATGTGAGACAGAGTTTCAGTCTAATCTCATCTCTCTTTGCCACTTACAAATGAATAGCTGACATTTAGGGCAAGTTTAGCAGCCTGCTACCCAATAAATTGTTTTTGGGTAGAGAGGAAGTACTGCTGGGAAAGTGTTTAATCCCTGAAGGGATCTCATCCTGCCTGAGCCACGTGGGTGCTATTGTGTGAGGCATGAGATTTCAGTAGAAAGCATGGACAAGGTCTGTTCCATGCACTGGTGTTGAGCAATTTGCTTTTAGAATTTCTGTGTGCCCAGCACAAGAGGACATTAGACTGCAAGGTCAGGAGCTTGTCCATACATAAGGTTGTATATGCAGCACAACTGTTTGCGTTTACAAGTATTTTGTGTGCTCTTTGTTTTCTTAAAAATGGTTTTCGTGACCTTAGTTTTAATACCTCAGGAGATAAAAGCTAGTAAAATGTGTAAGAAGAAATACAATGAAAAGCATATTGTGTTTTCACCTTTTTTCTGTCTCTTTTTCCTCCCTTGCAAGAGGAAAAACACATTTTAAACCAAAATGGTACATGACTGGCAGGGGGGGTTGTACTAGATGATCTTTTGAGGTCCCTTCCAACCCCTCAGATTCTGTGATTCTGTGACTATTTTTATAGTAATTATATCTTGTTGCATACTTGCAAGAAACACATCATGCCTTACAAGCCCTCTGCAAACAACTCTCCTTTCTTTCCTTACAGAAAGAAAACGCTGGTGGCAGCATCAATGTGCTGGTCTGCAGTTAAAGAGAAAGCACATTCAGACTAGCCCAGGAGTGTAGGATCACACTGGCTTTTGTCTCAAGCTCCACGAAGTAGATCAAATAGAGCTGAAAGAGATTCACATTTTCCCTAGAAGATTTGGCATCCCCTTAGAGCTTTTCTTTCAGTCTAACCTGTTGTTTCTCAGAACCAGAAGCATGTTTGAGAGTACAGATGCATTCAGCAAACTCTTGCCTCAGACCAGCCTGAGGCTTTCTCTTCTCAGGACAAGCAATTGCTCTCTAAGATCAAAAAGAGATGAAAACTGGCTTATAAATTCGTACAGATGGGATAATGCATCAGAATATTCACCTAATTCTGCTCCCCTGATTCTGACCTCTCCAGAACTGAAGAACTGAGTTCATCTGTTTTTTCCCCTGAGATGAAGCTCTTTGAAATCAAGACAAATATTTCTAGAAATTTCTCCAGACTTAAAAATCTGCTTTCACACTTTTCCGCAATACTTTGGCTGAATAGCACCAAGGTGAAAAGAAGAACATTTGTTTAAGTCCCAGAGGCCTTGAGATCTTAATTGTTACAGATACTTTGGATGCATTGTCTGGTATAACAGAATTAAATGTGAGAGGCCCAGTGTGCCACAGCTTACCTTTGTCCCAGGATCATGAAAGGGTGTAGAAGCATCTTTGTCTCCAAGTAATTTTGTGTTTCTCCCCAGAGATGTAGATGTTAAAGGCTGTTATGTAATCCAGAACTCAGAGCCATCTCACTACTACTTTGTGCATCCTCCTTACCTGTTAGCAACATCCTTCAGCAATCTCTGGGCCTATATGCAAATCACAAGCTTTATGGGGTAAGAGCTCTCCCCCTTATGAAGTGCCTCTATTATGAAGCAAACAAACAAACAGAAAAACCCAACCCAGTGGTTTTAGTCTAGATCCAGGTCCCTTCTATGCAAAAGTCTAAACACCTTTAATGTACAAGCAAAGCCTTGCTTTATTACACGAATGAATTCCAGTCTGTCATTTCAGCAAAATGAGAACATGTCCTAAAAATAGAGAAAGAAATGCAATTGTTTGTACTGCATGCCCCAGAAGGCTACTACGAATTCTGGCTGCACTATGGACATACATAGGTAGTTCAACATTTATATTTAAAGAGGCAGTTAGACATACAGTAGGGCCTTGGCACTGTAGCAGATTCAATACTCACAATAGATTCAATTTTCATAGTTTATCAGATCATTTTGGCTCACAGACTTCGTTGCAAGTGATTGCAGGCACAGTTAAAGAAAAAGAACATTTTAGTCACAAAGAATGAGGAATTAACCCTATAAAATTACATTTAAAGATGCTGATTTAGCTCCAGCTATTGCAACAACACAAACAAGAATACTGTTTTGTCTTTTATTATGGATACTAAGTCACCAAAGACATATCATAAACCAGTAAAGTGAAAGCAATGTGAATCGAAGTGATTGATCCTGGATTTAAAGATGTAAAAACAATCAGAGACTGGGACAGATCTGACTTAAACAGAAGCCAATGCTCAGGAGCAAATTGGATCAGCAAATTCTACTGCATCTGGCAGCTTAATTATATGGATCTCTGCTGTGTTCTCTTGGCTGTGTTGATTTTTTGCCATTTCTTTTGTCACTAGGATTTCAGAGCTTTCAGATTTCCACTTTCTGTACTTCACTTATTTTTTTCAAAGAATTCCTACTCTTTTTCACATTCTATTTTAAACCAAGTCCCACCTACAGCATATTTTGATATTTCTGAGCTGTCACTTCTACCTATGATTCATTTTTGCATGTTTTGTCATTCCTAATTTTGCAGTTTCTAGAAATGGCTGAGGAAGATAGCAGGTGATAGAATGATCTACAGGAGAGAAGGAAGAAAACATCTTGTATTTCTTAGTGAGCTAAATTGCAGGCTGTGACATTTTCATCAGTCCATATGGAGGTGATCAAACTGTCTCCAAAAGGACAGAAATGCTTCCCCACAGAGTTTGTAATATGCATATATAAGACACTTCAATCACTTATCATCTTCTCTTGTCTGGTGTTTTTTCTTGGGTTGCATTTCCTATGACTTGATGATTTTTCAGTTCTTTGAGGCAGAGCAGGGTATGTTGAATCTCTGGGCTGATGGAGATGGTATACTTCCCATGCTGAGATGGCCAGTTACAATGGAACACCGAAGTATCACAAAAATTCTGGATTAATGTCTCCTTAGCTAGAAAATTACCCAAGTAATTACCAAAAATAATTTCCAAGGCGAAATAAGATAAGAAAACTAAAATCTCAAAGGTTCAGAGAACTAGAACAAGAAAACATGATGCTTCAGGCACTGTGAATCATCTAGAAACCTTGCAATAACTCTACCTCGCTTGGATAATGGTGAGAGGAGTTATACATTTGGGTCCATCTTCTTTCATTCTTTTTTTTTTAAGTGAGGGGGTCTCTAATCAATGTCTCACATTTGCACTGCCATACTGAAAGGCAAACTATTTCCTTTCATTTGTAGATTAACAGGACACTGTGAGGACCCAATCAAGACAGATATCACTTAAAATTCATGACTCTCAACTCGTTAGCTAGTCTCACAGCAATCTCATTTTGCTCTTTGGATGCAAGCTCTAATGATGACTGCTTAAATTTCAAATTGCTTTCTTCACTGTCAGTTACTATATACCTCCTCTTTCTGACACATCTTGGAACTATTTCAATATGAAGTGTAGGCAGGGTTGTCATTAGCAATTTGACATATATACACATGCTACTTCTACTGCATCCTCATCTGTACTATCCTAGCATAAATAATCAAACTTAGCATGTCTCTGCATTAGAGAATGTATAGGGAGGACTGCTAGCATCTAGAAGGAATTATTCAACACCAGCTTCTTTTCAGGACTATACCTGTGGAAGCTAATGGGAAAAGTTTGTTGTCAGCACTTCTGGAAGAAAATCTGCTCATACCCTTTCCTCTTAACATGAAGCCTTAGAAGTAGAAGAAGCTAGGAGATGTGAACTCAGTGAACAAACAGTATGGCACATACATCTGCACGCAGGTTCCCACTTAGCCCAAACCTTGGGAGAAGCAGCCCCTACCTCCAGTGTTGTGACACACGGGGCAGTTCCAAACAAACTGCTGCCTGGAGACCTTTGAGATCTACCTCCAGAATGAAAAAAGGAAGCAGAAGATCAAAGCTGTGGTGCTCTTGCACTACATAGACCTTCTCAGAGATGTGCTTTATTAGCCCAAGTGCTATGACATACCAGCATGACTGTATTGTTTCCAACACTTGACCTGGATTTTCTGCACAGTACTCTTCTGTGGGAATGTGGCATTTCTAGGGTTTTGCATGCAGTTAGTTTATGTATATATTAGTTTATATATATATTTATGTATGTTAGTTATGTTAGTTTAGTATATGTTTATGTGTGTTTGCTTTGTCAGACACTTCCCGTGGAAAACAGTTCCTCACAGACAGGTGTAGAAGCAGGAGTTAACAGCTAAACTGGTAATGCTGCCAAGCTATTCATGAGTTAGAAACCAAACTCCCAGCAGTGGTCAAATACTAGTGTTTTTCATTCAGACAAGGCTGCCACACAGAGCTGGAATGAATAAAGTAAAAATAAATAAATAAATGGCTCAAATAGTCATGAAATGTTTGAAAATTGGGTCTTTGAAAAACCAATCTGAGTAATGGTTTTGAGCTGAATTATTCAGC
Source organism: Urocolius indicus (assembly GCA_013401255.1). Taxonomy (NCBI): domain Eukaryota; kingdom Metazoa; phylum Chordata; class Aves; order Coliiformes; family Coliidae; genus Urocolius; species Urocolius indicus. The sequence continues at coordinate 65,119 of WBNH01004899.1, forward strand.
CTCAGACCTGGTACAAAACTGAAGGAGGTGAACTATTTTTTTCACATGTCAGCACACTGTAATAGAACAAACTTTTTGTTTCCCAAGTATTACAGATAGATTCCAAACCCCTTAAGGTAAAGGCTTACCTCCTCCTTGCCAAACAGTAAACTTTCAGAAAGTTAAGTCAAAGCCCTTTGCTGCTTGTATATAAAAGCAGCATTCATACACTAAATTAGGGATGCTGATTTTAGCTGTAAGGTTAAAAGAACAGTACTGGATTTTACTGAATGCCAGTGTCTACTTATTACATTAATGGTTGCTTCATTTTCAAGCTACAGCAACTTCTTTCAAGCATAATGTTCTACTTTTTTACCTATAACTGCCACTCAGCAAATAAAACTAGATCAACCATAACCACTTCAGTTCTGGTGACTGGTTTTCATGGCTGGGCTTTTGCACTGTGCTTAAACACCTTGGCCAAGAATAATCAAACCAGCCTAATCCATGAAACTTAGTGCTTACACCAAAAAGACCAGTAATGTAATACATAGAGAATGAACATGGGTTATAGGCTCAGGACCAAATATCCATTAGTTTGGTTCAGAAACCTGTCCTTTATCAACAGAACTCTCATGAGATTAACACAGTTCTAATGAAGAACTAGTGCACCAGAGGGACAATGCAGAACAGAACACACACTATCTTTTTTTCCTCCTTTTTATATACTCCATAAAAGCTTGGTTTGTTTTGTTGTGGAATGCCAGTTACTGGAGATAATTCTCTTTTTCAGGACAATATGCAGATTACTTTTCAGGAAAATCTCCATCAGTGCTGTTGAGGGACTGCAGAAACCATTTCTGGGAAAAAAAAAGTCTGGTTTGTCTTATCTTGCAGAGACTGTATCAATAGACATGCACATGGTTCAGAAATACTATTTGAAAAGAAACAAAGCAAAATCTGACCTCATTTTTCCAAGCTTTTGATAAGGATCCTGACAACAGAATACTAGTGGCTCAAACATTATTTTGCCCTTTCTATGTCAGTGAAATACTAACTTGGGGCATAAAGCATCTGGCAGAAACCTCTGCAGAGTTACCTATGTAAAGATGATATTTGAAACACAGTTTCTCTAGCAGTCAGTGTATCTTTGTCAGTCTTTATTTCCAACTTTTAATGCACCTGCCATCCTCACAAATGCCTTTACATTTCCACTGCTTTTTTCCCATCTACTCTGTACTGGCAGCTCTTTAAATAACCACAGTTGGTATTTGGTGACGTTTAGCAGAAAGAGCTGAGCATAATTGGCAATACATCTCCCAGTAAATTCATTAGGCAAGAGGAATACATTCTTTCTATTACATCAGCCCTTACACACAGGACCATCATTTCATTTTCCATTTTAAATTTAAATTTACTTCAAAACTTTCCATATCATATTGCATTAGATCCTGTCATTCTGTGCTACTTACAAATGGTAGGAGGAAATTGTGAGTAGCAGGCTAATGGTCTGATTTATAGATATGGTAGGGCAGCTGGAAATCAGGTTTCTGTCACAACCATCATCTGGGAGTATTTTCTATTATTAGATCAAATCCTGAAGCAACTTTCTGGAACTTCAGCTCCAGAAAGACTCTTTTAGCCACTGCAGTGGTAAACACTGCTGATTATTCCAAAATCCACTTCCTGGGACACTGTGTTTAACACTTTGCAAAGTTATTTTCTAGTGCTTGAAAATACTATTTGCTTCTTCCCGGTGGTCTCTCAGAAAATCCTTGATCTTCTGGTTTGTTTGGTGGAGATGTTATGGACAGACAATGAACGTATCTGCCCCCACCTTCAAAACACTGGGGACATCAAAACTGCAAAATGCAAATATATGTCTTCCTCTTGATCTCGTCCAGTGCACAAGAGTGAGAAATAATTTAACTCTCTTAATACATCATTAGATGCTGAAGACAAAGTCAGCAAGGGAAGGTATTAGGGAAGGCAGAACTAAGCACTCCTGCCTGTCCTAGGAGGCTAAAACTGACTACTGACTCTTCTTAGCTGCTAGCTCTGCTTTGTTGCACAGTGAGTGTTACCTCTGCTTTCACCTACATGAACCAGAAAGAAGTCTCCTGGTACCACACTGCACTGGCACACCACTGCCAGAGCAATAAGATGGGTGCCCGTGATGTGGTGATGAAACTCAAAGTTTCATGTTTCTCAGAGAAGGGACTCAGATGCATTCTCTGCTGACTTGCTGCATCCTGAGAAGCTTTCCTAGCTACAAGTCTTTCCTGGACTTCCTATTGCTGATGTTCCTAATGCCAGCCCTTCAATAGGCTCACATGGTTCTGTGCGGATCTACTCTACTTACTAGCAGGTACATGACCCTAGAGTGAGATGTGTGAGGGAGCTGTGTGCTTCTTCAGGCCTCTCAGAACTTCGGTTTTAAGACTGACCATAGCTGTGGGTGAGAAATGTCTCATGTTACTTTAAAATCACTTTCAGGTCAAAGCAAGCTACAGTGAAATGAAGTATTTCCAATCTACAAAATAACCCAGTTTTAAATGCTTATAAAAGGCAAAGGTGAAGAAATGCCTGTGCAAGCCTGAATCATTTAGATTCAGGCTTTCAACCTTTCACATCTGAAAGGTTGACTATTTTCAGTCCTGACTCATTTCACTTTGTTGAAGTATGCTAACCTTAACAGTTTTTTCAGCCAATGTCTCTTTTGAGGTTCTTCACTTCCATAAATATTCCACTCTACTTCTGGGTACCCATCAAATTTGTTTACCTCTGTCTTCCTCAAAAGAAAGCAAGAGCATTAAAACTAAGGAAGGAAAAGCTAATTTTACTTCAAGGGACCAATCACTATTTGCTGTACTTGACTGGCTTCTCACTAATTTCTTGGCTGAATAAGAGGCAACACCTCCCTGGCCCATAGTCTTCTGTCACTTTATATATACATTATACTGTGATACACCTTCATTCATTGAACCTTGGTCATGGTTTCGAAATAAACACCGTTGCTACATTCACATGCGTGTGGCTCTTACTCTGGACAAGTACTGAGCAGTCAATTATTTGGAGAAATAGTAAATGTGGGCTGACTGAATCCCATACCTAGCTTTGAAGGGAGTCACAAAATCCATTGACAGTGTAGGTCTTCCACATTTCCAAATTCTGTTTCTTACCATGTATAAGAAGCTCTTTATGGACAGATCAAACTGCCCTCAAAGACCTTTCATGTCTCATAGTATTCTGTGTACTGAAAATGCTCTTCTTTCTGCTATTACTATTTATTAAGGCCCAGGCCAACATGTATCTCCAACAGCACCATTGGCTGAACAGCCCGTCCCCACTGAGTCGGCCCTGTCATATCCCTGTGCTGCTGCTGCCACTGTTGGCAAAGCCTGTCAGAGAACTAGGGTAGGGAAAGGATCAAGTCTAAAACTGTTCCAGTCAGATAAGTAATCAGCTGTGCTGACACGACAGAGGGAATAGCATGAGATTGTAAGTGAACAACAGTGAGCAGGACTCTTTAAGCAGCTCCACCACCAGATACCATATCACATCAGCTAGCGAGCTCTGTGCTGTGTCAGGAAGAGCCTCTCCACCACAAAGCACCTATATCACATTCTCACCCAACAGGAATCCAGAGGAGACTGGGTCAGGGAAGCTATGAGTTCCTGCCATTCCAAAGGAACGACAAAAGGGAGTAATTGTGGAGCAAGATGTACCCAGAGTAAAAGAAGAAAACAAGAGTTTTGTAACATATAGAAATTATTTCTGGTTTCAGCTTTTAAGAAAAGCTTATTTCAAATTCTAAAGAGCAAGGTGAGAGCAAGGCTGTCCACTGCAGAAAGGTAAAGATCACAGAACCACAGAATGGTAGGGGTTGGAGGAGACCTCTAAAGATCACCTAGTCCAAAACCTTGCTCAAGCAGGTTCACCTCAACCAGGTTACACAGGAACACATCCAGGTAGGTTTTGAAAACCTCCAGAGAAGGAGACTCCACACCCTCCCTGGGCAGCCTGTGCCAGGGCTCCCTCACTCTCACAGTAAATCAGTTTTTCCTTATGCTTAAGTGGAACTTTTTGTGTTCCAGCTTATGTCCATCACTCCTAGCCCTGTAACTAGAGAAAACAGAAAAAAGTGCTGCCCTATCTTCTTGACACACACCTTTTAACTACTTATAAGTATTAATGAGGTTCCCTCTCAGTATTCTCCTGGCTGAATAGTTCCAGTTCCAGCAGCCTTTCCTCATAAGGAAGATACTCCAGTCCCCTGAACATCTTGGTGGCCCTGTGCTGGACTCTCTCTAGTCCTGTCCCTCTTGAGTGGTGAGACCAAACCCAGATACAGGACTCCAGATGAGGCCTCACCAGGGCAGAGTAGAGGGGGAGGAGAACCTCCCATGACCTGCTGGCCACACTCTTCTTGATGCATCCCAGGGTGCCATTGGCCTTCTTGGCCACAATGGCACATTGCTGGCTCATGTTCAGTTTATTATTAACCAAAACTCCCAGATCCCTCTCCTCAGAGCTACTCTCCAGCAAGTGAATCCCTGTACTGGTGCATGGGGTTGTTCCTTCCCAGGTGCAGGACTCTGCACTTTTTGGATCTCATAAGGTTCCTCTCTGCCCAACTCTCAAGCTGGTCGAGATCATGCTGAGTGGCAGCTCAGCTTTCTGGGGAATCAGCCAGTCCTCCCAGTCTGGTGTCACCAGGGAACTTGCTGAGGGTACACTCTGTCTCTGAGACACTCTGAGCCTGCGTTATCATCAAAAACTCACCTTGCTCAGAAATTCCCTTTCACCTCTGTTTGCCACAACCTGAGGACTCTTTCCCAGACTCACTGCAAGACTTCTGTCCTCTCTGATCATTCAATAACCTGTCTGCTCTTTGCTTATTTATAACTGTTCAAACATCCTCTACAGTACAACAAAGTTAGCGTGCATCTTCCTATGGAGTCTCCTCCTTCCTTCCTTCTTGATCTATAGCCTCTGTCTGCCTTGGGAAATGAAACCTAGCAGCACAGGCAATTTTTCTTCCTGCTTCCATCTGCTGCTGAATACATGTGCTGCAAGTTAAGGAGCTATGAATGATGGAGTGTATATAATTTTAACTTAATGACAGCTGGATAAAGAGTGATGGGTTACAAAGGAGAGCACAAAGGCCTTTGGGTGAAGTATGTAAATTAAGTAAGAATTTGCAAGGCAATGACTGTGCATTAGGAGAGAAAGAACTTGAGGAATACTGGAAATTTTAAAGAATGAGAGTAGGATCAAGAGCTCTTTAGACATCTGTAGGGAGGCAAAATCATTTTTCTGGTGAATCAAAGCAGATACAGACTCTTAATCCATTGATCTGTGTATCCTTAAGTTTAGATAGATCCCTAAAGAGCAGAGTAAAAGCAAGCAGGTTCATGTTTCTCTGACTGGGACACTGTCTCAGATCATGGCAGTGCCTCAAAAAACACTAGAAGTATGTTTTTCTGATCAGATTCTCACCACTTATTTGGATTCAGAATATTGTACATGAATTCATTAAGTTGTCTGTTCAAGTGGAAAAGATCACTAAGAATGCCATTACCTTCAGACAGATTGGCATCCCTCCAGGCACAGTCTTTCTTCTTGATTTACTCATAGCTCTCAACTTAGAAACATTAATCAGAAACCAATGAAATGGGCTCTAAAAGAGGCAGAAAAAAAGCCAACAAAACAAACATAGTTCAACTTCTTAATAATTTATTATTTATAGTGAAAAAGTGACTGCACATGTCTAGGGTTTTTTCCACATTGTTTCCCATAATCAGTGAGTTTCAAAGGCTAACTACACAATGACATCATTACCACAGGGAAAAATGAGAAACCCTGCTTAAGACAAATAACGCTGTAGGCAAAAATACAGAAAGCATGCCTAATCATTTTGTTACAATGAAGACTCCAAGCTTTACTTTCAGTTTCTTGTAATAATTATAGCATAACATATCAGTATTTGGCACACAACACTAAATGATTGAGATGTCAGTTATTTAAGAACACGAGGAATGACAGCAGGAAGAAAAGATGTCACATGTCACCCCTGTCACAACCTGTTCCTGTTGTCAGCACTTTCTCTAGCTCCTGTATCCTGATGATGGATTTTACAATCTTAATACAATTGTAATTGCATTAAGGAGTTTTAAAATATCCCCTCATGGACAAGTGCTGAAATATGCTGAATTCAATGGAAATTATGCTCATACTGCCACAATGCATATATAAGAACAAGATTTAGCTATTTTCTGAGAAATGCCATACATAGACAGACAGGTTTTGAGGTCTGCTTTATCATAGTGCCTTGAGGACACAATCACAGCTAACAAAAGTAAACCGAAAGACTGTTTAGTCCAATATTATCTCTCAAACAATAGACTAGACTAGGTGCTTAGAGGTGAATTTTCCATGGGGGTACCTTCTAACACATATGCTGGAGAGTTTTCTCTGCCACATATCATCCAGATCATCATGACTGAAAGCCAGCTGTTCTTCCTGCCCCATATCTCAGGTCTTCTAGAACTTGCTTTACATCTCACCACTGCTACATTCCTTCAGCAATAACAGATACAACTTCACTAGACAAATAAATGTCTCTCCCTTTTTTCCTTTCTTTGGGATCAAGGAAAGGGTGGGAAGGAGGGAAAAACGGTGCATGTCCCTAGTGCCTCCCTTTATGAGCAGACATATCCAATCCATCATTTCCAAAACAGAAATTATTTTATTACCCTTTACATTCCCCTTTCCACTATCACTTTTTCAAACCAGTGAGTCCTATGCAGTTGTCACTTTGCAGGAAAGCTATTCTGCAGTCACACAATTGCTCTCAACTGAGGTGGTTTTTTTTTTTACCTTTTGTGTCCAACAGTAGGTGTCATGTGTGGGACCAGTACAGGTGCTTGTCTACTAGAGGAAGAGAAATGAGAAGCTGTGGCTATGTTCATCACCTCTATGGTTGGGGATATTTTGATTGGCTTCTTGACAACGTATATGGCTCCATCTTTCTTACTCCCTTGCTCTCCTCTCTTCTGCCCCCCAGTACGGTATTTTCTATATGTGGAAAAAAATCCACCTGAGTCTCCAGGCTGAACAGCTCCAGCTTTCTCAGTCTTTCCTCATGGTAGAGATGCTCTGGTCCCTTAATCATTTGTGTGGCCTTTTGTTAGACTCTCTACAATATGTCTTGCACTGGAGAGACCAGAAATACAGATGCATCTCACCAGGGCTCATATAGGGGAAAAATCACTCAAACTACCTCCTGGCAAAACCCTTCCTACTGCAGCTCAGGCTATTGTTGGCCTTTGTTGCTGCACATGGATGGCTCATGTTCAATTTGGTGTCCACCAGGACCTCCAGGTCCTCTTGTGTTAAGTTTCTTTTCAGCCAGTCAGCCCCCAGTAGGTGCATGGGGTTATCCATACCCAGATGCAGGACTTTGCTTTTTCCTTTTTTTAAACTTTGTGAGGTTCCTGTCAGTTCTTTTCTCCAAGCTGTTGAAATTCTCCTGAATAGTAACACATTCATCTTGCCTATCACCTGTAAATTTGCTGAGGGTGTACTTCGTCACATCCTTCAGATCATTTATGAAGTTTTAAACACTCCTGGACCCAGCACTGACCCCTAGGATATTCCACTGGTGAGCAGCCTCCAGCTGGACTTTGTGCCACAGATGTTTTCTGAGCCCAGTGGTTCTGTTAGTTTTCAAGTCACTGTCCGTTTAGGCCATGCTTGATCATTTTACCTTAAGGATGTAAGAGGAGACAGCATCAAAAGTCTTGCTAAAATCAAGATAAACAGCATCACTGCTTTCCTCTCATTCATCAAGACAGTCATCTTATCGTAGAAAAGATCGGGTCAGACACGATTTCACCTTCATCACTTCTCCCAATCACCTTCTTGTCTTTCAAGTGTCTGGCAATGGTTTTCAGTATTATTCATTCTCTCACATTCCCAGGGATCAAAGAGATGCTGACCAGCCTGTAGTTCTCCAGATTCTCTTTCTTGAAGATAGGAGTGATGCTTGCTTCCAGCCTTCTTTAAAGAGTCCTGTTCTATCTCCAAGCAATTTCCAGGCAAAAAGAGCCTGCACAGCACTTTTAATCCACAGTTTCATATCTTCAGTTCACATCTTGTGTTTCTTTACTCTGTTTCTAGTGGAGTTGTGATCTTCCCCCTTTCAAAACTTAGATAGAACATCCTATTGCAGGGTGACATGATGCAAGAAAGGTATAAGAAAGTCGAGCTGCTGGGATTTTTCTGCATCTTCTTGCCTTTTGTTCTAGGGAAGATAGTAACTTTGTCTGTTTCTCCAGGAGGTGGACAAGTTAAGCAGCAAACTGAACAAAATCTCAAAGACTGGGCTACTAATTCATTGGAGACAAGTTTCTCAGTTTCTACCTGGAAACTGGCTCTTACCACAGCAGAATCATCATTACCTTTTGCCTCTTCCCAATTAAAACAAAAAGCTTGCAGACTATTAACAGAAGCAGCTTCCAGTTTACCCTGAGGAGTGGTTATATTGCATGACAGAAATGTTAGTGAAATGTAAATCAACGCAGTGAGAATATGCATTATCAAAATAAGAAATTAAGAAAGGGAAAATAAATCTCCTGACAAGATTATTCCCTGTATCGTCTCAAAGAGATGACCAGTCTTTCTACTTTTTCAAGGAGGAGTTTGTTTAAAGCCCTCCTACGTTTAAAAAAGAAAACAAACAAAACACACAGGACACATGCCAACATCTTAGATTCTCTTGGGCACCTTGGAAACAGTAATCTTAATAGACTCTGTTATCTTCCTTGTTTCCACAGCCACAAGTCCAACTTTGTATTACAAAAAAAACTATGCCAGTCCAGTCTTCTTCAGTTTGCATGACACAAACTTGACACCAGAGGCCACATGCAGCTAACAAACCTACTTGTCCATCTCTTGTCCATCTGGACATCTCTCATCTTTTTCAAATACAGTTTTCAAGTCATGCATGTGAACCTATGTTCAGTTTGACACTCTTCAAAGCCAATTGATAATTGATTAGGCCCTTCAGTTATGTTGTTTGGGTTTGGTTTTGGTTTTTTGGGTTTTTTTTTCTTAAAAGTAGTTTTAATTAAAAATAAATGTTAGATTTTCTAATTTATCCTTCTGTTTTCTTTCAAGCTACTTCAAATTTTCGGGTGTATTCAACAAAGATATGGACTAAGAAAACAAGCAAGAAAAGATCTACACTATACTGTGAAACTGGGCAATTCTACACATTCTACATTAGTGGGTGACTTACTTGAGATAGTGACTCAACTCTGACCTTGGCAGCTGAGCTTATCAGACTGCTGAAGATCAGATCATTCAAAAATCCATCCCCTCATACTTTCTAAAGAGTCCAAAAGATAAGTGAGATAAATACTTATTTGTGAGCTTTAGAGTTTAACTGTAGAAGAAAATAAACATTGTGAAATTACCCAACATCTTTTCAAAGGTGCTAGCTGTAAAAATTCATCCATATGTCTGTACCTACTGTATGTTTTTGCTGTCAGAGGGAGGCATTAGGAAAGGAGAGAAATGTTTCTAGTGTTAATGAAATTTTTATTTCTTTGAAAGAAGATTTTTAGGACAGAAGAAATAAAAGCAGAATTGTGTTTATGCCCTTCTGAACCATGCCTGTCAGTCTTTAGCAACTAGAACTTGTAGCAGGAGAATTGAAGATGGCTGGGTTTGGGTCCTTGTTACAACAGGCATTCTTTCTGTTTTGTTATATGAAATATAGCACACAGAAGACTATACATAGATACCCATGACTGGTAACTCTTCTAGGGAATTGCAGGATTTCAGAGACTCTCTCCACCACAAGTCAAGCAAGTGACACATTTCCCTGTACATTTTGGCCACTTTCCAATCCTTGCAGATTTATTTTTCCACTAGTTTTGCCTCTATTGTAAACTGACAAACCTACACATACTGAAAACCCACAGAATGAGTCATTCTTTGTTTTTCTGTTCATATCCTAAACAAGTATCCATGAAGGAAGTTATATATCCAAGTACATAACATACTTCCACTTCTTTGGGAATAAAATATCAAAGCTTTTGCATTAGTCAGTGAATTACCAGCACCTGTTCAACTACAGAAAGACAGTGAATACAATTTATTACGGGTAGCAAGTCTCTCTGATTATCATTTCTCTGTCCCAGAACAACGGAGCTTTTGAGCATTCAGAGACTGATAAAAAGCTCATCTTTGAAACTTTCAAAAAAAAAAAAAAAAATTGGTTATATGCAATCATCTGTGAGAAGTTAAACAGGTCTAACTAATTCTACCCTAAGTAAAAAAAAAAATCCATTCTGAAATGTTTCCAGACTCATTTTTCTATTATACTAATGATTCTATTGGCCTAGAGAAAGAAACAAGCTAATATTCCTTGTGCCAATTGCACTAGAAAACGTGTTACAAGACATAGATATATTTCATTGCTTTTATATACATGGATATTGCTAATACTATTCCTTTCCAGATACTTTAAAATAAAAAGACATTAGAGACTCCTATTCCACATTAAGGAGCGTCCACACATCTAAGTAATGCAGCAGTGCTCTTCCAAAATAACTACGCACCTGGAAGCCTTTACTTAAAATTATCAGTATTCATGTCCAAAAAACACTTAAATACTGATTAAACACTACATGAAATGGTTTGAGAAATGGTTTCATGACTTAAAGAACAGAAAACAGACTACAGATGCTCCTATTTTAACATTGACACTGAAGCTTTTCTCTTGTCTCCATCTTACTCCACTTTTTTAACCGATAAGCATTCACTGAGCAAACGTGAAAACATCAAGCTACAATTCAGACATTCAATAATTAAAGAATAACAATGCAGAGGCATGTTAGACAGACATGTTAATCTATTTCAACCCAACGCTTTTGTTACGAAGAGAATGTCTAACACTTCCTATAGTAATTAACAGAAAGCAAAAGAGAAGAATCCAGAGCAGATCTTCACTGAGAAGCAGGAAGAATTGCTGTGGAACATCTTAAATGCCAGCAAGAACAACAACAAGTTAAAAAAAAGATGGGGTCTTCCTGAGGTTTGTACTGTTCTCTGCACATACAAACAAGATTACCACAACTAGGATAACATCTGAACTGCTTGAACTTTCATATCATTTTACATTAACCAAGAACTTCACTTCTCTAAAATTCTGGGAGAACACCAACTACTGAGATCAAGAGTGGATCTTTCAGAACTTTATGTTTCAACTTCTTTTTTTTTTTTCAAGTTTTCAAGAGTCTGGGGTTTTGCTACCACATCCAAAAACTTACCTGGACAATTGTTTTGGCCATTTGCCACCCCTGCTTTCAGTTCATTCTTTTAATTTCAGGCACCTCTTCACTGAGCTCCAATACTCTCAGTCTGCTTGCTTCAATAATAATAATTTCTGTATTCCCCGATCTTACACCTTCTTAACGTGAGACAAATATTATTATTGTCTCATCCTGCACTTTATGACCTATGTGCTTAGAGAAAATATTGTCATGCAGTTCCTCCATTAGGATTTCCTTTTGACTTTGCTGTCTCCCCGTAACCCCTCCTAGCATTTTTATAATGTATATATAGTTTAACAGTATGTGGTCATGTGAATGTCTATTCCAATAATTACTTCTGAGACTTAAAGCTGGATTGAATTCTATCCATAAAGCAAGGTGTAAGTCCCTTAAATCATTAACGTTAGAGCATGACTGCCAAATCGGTGTCATTTCTGAGAATGGAAACAAATGAAACTCAGAATTAGTTTTCCAGCTATGCTCAGTGGCAGTTTGAAGATTTTTAGTCACTGAAAACACTTTATTTATTAATGTTTCCTTAGCATTTCATTCTTTTTTCTCTCAGATCACTCTAATTCAATCAACAGTTGCCTGATTTACCCCATGAGATAGCTTCAAATATAAATATTAACAGAGGAATCCGAAAGGGAAAAAAAGCCTTAAAGTGATTCAGGGTGCATTTTCTTCTGTGGGCATACTGGTTATTCCAGCATACAATGAAGGGCAAGCACGTGATAACTGCAGCCCAGGAGATAATCTGACTGTGAATCCAGACAGAAAAGGCCTCAGAAAAAGACCTCATTCAGGTCTGCTCTTCTGGCCTTTGATTCTCTCAAGTAGCTCCTGCTGTAGTTGGGAAAAGCACATATGATGCTCTTTGTCCACTGTCCTCAAGAATGGGACTTCTTTATTTTTCTTGGTGTCTGAACAACAGAAAATCCTTCTTTTGTCATTTCCATATCAAACATTCAGCTTCAACACATCACTGGCATTTCTGCTCCAGTCACAGCACGTGCACAGCATTATGATGCCTTCTCTGTAAGTCTGGCAGATCTGTAGCATAGTTGGAGAGGTTCACACTCTGAGAAGTTGCCATGATTTCTATGTAAGCTTTAAAACTAGAGTTGGTGACTAGGTTGAATAGCATGAAACTAGGGTGGGAGCCTGGAACAAAGGCCAAAGGTAAAGTGTAGCAGAACATCTAGAGAAAACATCCTGACACTGAAATAACACTATGACACTTTCCCTCCTGTCTCTTTCCATCAGTGTTCAAGATTACAATCAGGCAAGTGGTAGTATAATGGGTAGTTGCTGATCTAATTGCCTCTGTGTCATAAATAAAGTAAAAAATAGAAGTATGCACACTTTAGGCCAAAAGGTCCTGGTTGGTTCTTTAGTGCAATGTAAATTTATAACAATGGTCTTAAAAGTGTCATTGTTAAACACAGAAAAGATCTTCTGAAAGGCTGAAGTCTATCAATATCACACAGCTTGGAAACATTTCTGCCCTTCAGTCCTTAAGGTAGTACTACAGAAAGGAAGAAAAGAGTTTATCTGTAGGATACAAACATAGAAACAGTACATTATTAGTGTTTGAATCACCTAGAGAGTAAACTTAACAATGTCAACATATGCCAGGAAAATCAAAGTCTAAAGTCACTTGTGACTTGCAGAGCTAGACATGAAACAGCTGTTGAGCTTGTGATGATCATCTAGCCAGATGACTAGTCCACAGCTTTTTAATCAGCCTTTCTATTTTCATTCACTGCCTTGAGAATAGATTTTATAAGCAGTGGCTGTCATCTACCATCTATGGACTGTTAATGATATGTCCAGCTTCCTTGAAGCATTTTCTTTTGAGTTCAAAGAAATTGTTCCCCACTGACAGATACCATATATCAAAATTTACCATCAGAACTAATGCAAAGCAGCACTTTCTTGTTAGCTGCATGAGACAAGCTCAGGACTGAATGTATATAAAATTCTACCTGTGCAAAAGATTAAATGTACACTACATCTGCCTGTTCTTGATCATTTTTAGGCACATTTTCCACTGTAGATAGATAACCTTGCATTTTAAGTTTCACTCCATCTTACCAGAATAATTCAAAATTTTTTAGGTCCAGGGCCCGGGATCTTTCTGAAGTGTTTGGGAATGTTAACAGGGTTGGGAAGATGACAGCCTTTCATACAGGGGTCGGAGAAAAACTTGGGAAGATTAGATTCCTTTGCTTAACAGAAATCTCAAAACAGACGAAGTGTTAGAAACCCTGGGAAATGATGAACTGGAAATCACAGAATAATTTAAGTTGGAAAAGACTTTTAAGAGTATTGAGTCCAACTGTTAACCTAGCACTGTCACATCCACCACAAAACCATGTCTCAGCACCACATCTACATGTCTTCTGACATCCCCGTACAGGGGCGGTGATTCAAACACTTCTCTCATTCTCCATTCTAATTTTCAGTGACATTTAAGATCCAGCTAGGAAGATCATTTTCTTCTTGAAGTGACACCGAGTTCAAATATCTCCTTATCTAGGTAATCAACTCAAGCCAGTGTAAGTTTCAGGTAGAGACTGAAAACAGATCAGTCCTCTTGATTCTCTGTGAGGTCACATATATAATAGAAGTCCCTCCATCAGCTCATGGGGATAAAAGTTCTACATCCAAGGCTGTTGGCAGATCACACTTTGCAAACATTACCTCCACTTAAGCTGTAATTGTATCTGGTATTCCTGTAGTAATTTTCCTTCTGGCTGTACTTTAAAATACTTAATTCAATTAGACAGATGAAGACATCAGGGGCTGTATAAAACACACACTGCCAAACTAGTGTGCTAGAGGATCTTTGGATATGGTTTTGGCAGATGTCCTGATTGCAAACACAATTTCTTTAATGTTCAAATTTTCTTCTCTTAATGGTGTTTGCCCTCAGTACATTGGCTGTAATTTACAAGCTGTAAGCTACAAATTCAGTTTGTTCCTGCTACTGTAGGTATTATTGCTCTATTAATACCTATTAAGTCTCTGAAATATATTAAAATTCACATTCGACACATTTTTCATGGAATATTTCAGGCTAATGCATATTAAATTAAAAGTCTAACAGTCAGGAAGCAGATGATGCTGTCCAGAATCAGAAAGGAAAAAAAAAATCTAAACCTGTTTAAAAGACATTATTACATTTACAGCTGAGGGATAGGCTAACAAGCATGTGTAGAAAATCAACACCTAAAAGGACATGGTTGTCAGCATTAGCCAGTAAAAAATGTATCCAAAACAATTGGAGGATTAGCATGCATGTACTTAACTTACATTTCTAGAAGGTACAAATAAAATCTCATGCCTCATTGAGTGCCAAGACGATTTAGTTATGTACTTCATTTCTGAGAGTAAAATCTCCAACATTTTTGTGAGTATGACTGTCAGCAGGTTTTTTAATCCATCTGATAGCATTTTGGAACACCTGCAGCTTTCCCACTAACAGAGAATAAAACCAGCATCTTTGGAATCAGCAACATATCCACTTTAAGAAGTGAACAAATAAATAGCATTCCAATCACTTAGAAAGAAGAATTAGATGGATTTTTACTACATAGATCTGAAATTAATGATGATATAAAGAGCTTGAGTGGACAAAGTACAGTCAAATGAGGAGGGAAAGCTGTGCATGGGGAAAGTACAACTGCAGCAGTTGTGAATTTTCGTACTAAGTGATTAAAACTAGACACAGATCAGATTTTACTTTCCTGTTTCATGCATCAGGTAAAATACATAGTTTCACTGAATAATAAGAAGGAAAGAGTATCTGGCATGACTTTTCTAATTTCTGATCCCAAGTATACATAAAGACATTCCAACGTTCACTGCAGAGAACTTCTACAAGATCACTAGAGCTGAATGATTCCAAATGCCCTTAATTTCTGACATTCTAAGAAATGCACAAAAGAAAAACCCAAAGCAATCCCAAAAACTCCCCACCAATGAGGTTATGAAAATAATGCAAAAGGAAGCAGTATAAATACAAAAGTTGTCATTAATGCCTTGAAAATATTGTCTTCAACACAGAGATACAGCTTACTTTGTCATACTTCCCCTATCTAATAAATAAAGTTGAGTAGTAGAAAAGCGTTGATATAGTGGTCATTGCTTTAGCAGGTTATGAGGCAAGCTTTCTCTCTCAGCACTCTGAATGCTACCAATTCCGTGCCTCTGTTTTGTGGGTTATTTTCAGTTTCATAAAAATACTTTAACAGCAATAAAAGAACAAACTGTGCCAGAATTTTTGATTTTATCTTTTTTGAGATGCTTTTCTCACTATTCTAATATCCTTTGCAGAAAGGTTTCTTTCTTATATAATAAGCTAAGGGAAAAAAGCAGAATTAATGGCTATTGCAAAGAAGTTCTATTTAACTAGTGCATTTCCTGATTCATATACATATTATCTATTTGTTTCAACAGTGCACTGTAACATTTCCCCTTTACCACTGAACAATTAACAAAGAAAGTAAATTTATGTCTAGGCAGTACCATCTAGCAAAGTTATCACTTAGCAGCAGTTAGAGTTTCCACAAATAAAACAATTGCCATAATATCGCCTGCAGGCTTGCCTTATGTTCATTTGTGACTATTACATATAGAACTCTGTGATTATAATTAGAAATGCTGACATTCACAACAATAATTTAAAAACTGAGTTTTGCAGATCAGCTATAAGCTCATAAAGAAAATTCATAAAATCACAGAATTATTGAGGTTGGAAGGTACCTCTGAAAATCATCTGTTTCAACCATGTTCAAGCAGGCCCACCTAGATCTGGTTGACCATGCTCCAGCTCCTTTAAACCCTCTCTTCAGGTATTTGTGCAAATTGATGATATTCTAATTTGTTCTAATTTGAATAATTCCAGCCCTCTCAGACTTTCTCACAGTAGAGATGCTCCAGTATATTCACTATGGCTTTGGCCCCTTTTTTTTTTTTTTTTTTTTTTTGGACTATATCCAGTATGACCATATCTCTATTGTACTGGGGAGACCAGAATTAGACACAATTGGACACCCTCAGATGTGGGTCTTACCAGTACTGAGCAGATATTCTGGCAAAATTTGTAATGCAGATCAAGATACTACTCACCTTTTCTGTGGCAACTGCACACTGTTGGCTCATGTTCAACTTGGTGTCCACCAGGATCACCTGCATTAACAACTGCCAAACATAGATAGCTTTACATTATTTCTGCTTCTGGAATTTGTTTTTTTTTAATAAATGACTAACTGTGCTGTGAGTAACAGCACTGGAAAATTAATCCATTTCATAGAACTAAATTTTATCTCCTCTTCAAGAACACATAGAAAAGCTTATTATTCAAACAAGTAAATAGATATAATAGCCTTAGACATAAGATCTCCATTTTGAGAGAAGATAGATGATAGATTTACTAAAATACAGTTGAAAGAATCAAGATACTTTGATCCTACAGCTTGGAATGCATTAGGTCCACAAGAAATTCTCAAGAACTTGCTATTCTAACTCATGATGCAAGATGTTTCACTCAGCAAATCTTATACCAGAGTTCTGGGCTATCGGTAAGAGCTATTGCTAGCTCCCCTGTTTCTTTCTATAGCTTTTACATCCATAAGATCTTTACCCTGTTTATGTGTTAAGATAATCAGCTCATTGTACAGGATCATAAATTACTAGGAAGCTCTCCCATATGTTATAAAAATACAGTTGTTTTGTCCAATCTAAACACAACTGCTACTTTTAGGCTTTCAAATACAATAATGACTTTTCAAAATATTTACCATGATTACTAGTCTTCTCCCCTCCTCCTCTATCCAATTCATCTCAGTGACACACAGTAATAATCTTCACTTCCCTCTAAAACTGTAAAAAAAATTACAAAGAACTTCCTCAAATATGAAAGAATAACACCAAAACATGTAACAAATCTGAAGGCTTATGTTAAGAATTAATTTTAAATTAACATTACAGTTTGAATGCCACAATGCCTGGGCATAGCTTGGGTTGCTATGGAGTTTATCTATTTCCACTACTACTAACACTAAGCAAAATCCTTTAGATAGGAAACTATACACAGTTTAGCATCCTGCAAATGGGCACAGTCAACTTCAAAAATGCCTTTATAGTAGCAGCTTCTACAAATTAAGTCTCTGCTGAGTACTTACAAGGACAGTCTCTGTGCTAGGTGTTTGCTTACTGCTCTAGTTCTGTATTGCAGATGTATTACATGGTTTTTTTTCTATGTTAGATTGGTAAGAAAAAGCTGCAATAATTCATCCCCTACAAGAATTTATTGATCCTCAGATTCCAGAGCAACATATCCTGGTCTTCTGTATACAGCCTCAGTGCTAAGTGCACCAATGCAAAGGTCACATGGTTCAGAAAACACATGAAGGAGACTAACGGAATCTCATTCTTGCAATAAGATTGCCCTCCTTATAGTTGAGTAAAGGAAGTCTTGTGTTTCAACAGATGTAATTGTAGAGAAGTAGCCTGATCAGATATTCAAAATGCTTCACAATGTACAGTGATTTCAGTAGAACTATGCTGAATTATTACAGTTTTGCTTTGCACTTATTGGTTCTTTTCAACAGTTGTCCCATAATTCTGCTCTGTCAAGTAGACTCAGTTTCATACTGAAATTTGAATATAAACTGATTTTCTTAGTGGTAACAAAGATTTGTACTCACCGGTTTTCACCAGCATATCTCTTAGCAGTCACTTCTTTCTGAGAACAGGGCTATGAGAAATAAGTTTGTTGTAGATTAACCTCTTCAGGAGCACAACATTTTTTCATTTTGCTTTACTTCTTCACATCAGGAACATCTATTTCCATCCATCTTATAATTATTTTCAGTTAAAAAGCCATTGCTATTAGTGCATCATCATTTACTAACGAACTTTCAGGAAAAAGTCTTTCTGAAAGACAGTGGGCAGATCACTAAAGGCAAAGTTCTAATCAACTGTCAGACTTCCTTTATCTGATACAATATTCAGACTGTATGTAAAGGACCATGGGAAATGTCTGTCTCAAAGAAGGGAAGATGACAAATAGGTCAACATTAATTTAAGCCTCACTTTACAAATTGCTGTCTGCAGTTAGAGTTCTACACCTTCCTCATTTATTTAATGTCTGCTCTCTGCAATATAAACCTAATTGTGGAAATGATCCATTCAGCACAACATAATTTAAGATTAACAGATTGCATTGCAGAACTTCACAAAAATCTTCAAGGATTTAGCATGCTGCTGCTGGCTCCTATAGGCCTTCAGGAGAGGACCATTTATATCAACACTGCTAACAGGGAAAGAATTTCTCAGTCGTGCTTCTGCTGGCACACTGCTGTCTTCAGTTTATTTTCATTGGCCCCGTTTGGACTACAAATGAATCACAACAGATACTGGATACATAACCCTTCGGGCATATGCTGTGTCATCGGCTGTGGGCCAGAGCATCAGACCCACTACATCAAACTGACATGTTCTGCCAACATTCATCTTGTGTAATTCCATTGTATCATGACTTGTCTGAGGAAAGGTAAAGACTTAATCATTATGATCAAAGTAAAGAAATGTAAACTTTTGATTCCAGTTACTGTTAATTAAAAGAAATTTTTAACCACCCTTATAAATCAAGTTAATAAACATTGTTTCAATGACTGTGTTGATCATTTCAATTAATGTATTTACGTATTTGTAGAACATATCCATATTACACTGTGGAAGCAAATCAGGAATGTAGTCTATGGGACAATCCCAACCCTATGTTGCCTGAGGATTAGGTAGAAAAGATAAAAAAACCGTGAGTACGCTCACAGAGTAAATTATCTGAGCTACCAACCTTCATTATGTCCTCATAGTCAAAATGATCTTTTCAGTAGCTAGAATCAGTAACAGTCAAACTGTTCCTTGTGGAGCTCTGATCTCAAGGATCCAAGATACCCACAGGCTGCTGGAACAGTATAGTTTATGAGCATGTTCTGCTCTGCTCATAAAGCCAGTGCTCTCTTCCCATCTGTCAGCACTGCAATGTAGGCTACATCAGACGCACAGGCAGCAAGTCCTAAGTATTCAGACTATATCTTTGGCAAAGAGATTCATTTTCTATCTTGTACAGTGGATCTGCAGAGTTTTTTTTTTCCTTTTTAACCCACTGTAGCACTGTTTGCTGCTCTGAAAGGCGGCTACCTTGAAGCCATGTGATCACACACTCAGGAACTACAATTCACCATTTTGGCAAGCTCTGAAGAATTATCTCTCTCAAATGAATATTGCTGATCACACGGTAGCTAGACCATACTGACCACACATTAGCAACGAGGCCTTCTTTTCAGACATGTGGGTATATTGTCACTGTGGTAATGTCTGACACCTCTTTAAGTTCACTTAGAGCAGCACACAGGCTAAAGGAACAAGAGACAGTGCATTTTGAAATACTCTGACAGATGTAATTGTGTATCTGTGTAATACAGCAGTACTATTGCTAACAATAGGCCATGAGCTTCACACTGAATTGCAAGGCTTTATGCCTAAGGCTTGTCAGCCTTGATCAGTATGCATATGCCTTGACTTGCCTGCAGCTTTGTTTTTACTTCGTGTAGTTGTGTTTGCAATTCCTCTAGCTAACCAGTTGTGTGCCTCTAATTCGTTTTGTTTTGTTTATCTTTGTATAGTACAACCATAGTTTTATATAGATAGCAGTGAAAGGCAGCTACTCTATGCAGAATGTCATACTTACAACTCTGACATAATGATGTTGTATAAACAGATAAAGGCCTGGTCTAATAGCAGAGAAGTGGAGGCATAGCTATGGTATACAGGAGTACAGGTATGAGATAAGAAGCGAGGTAGGCGTGGCACTAGTGACCGTGAACAACTCAACCAGAAACTGTATCAAAAGGCAGATATGGACAAAACTGAGTGTAGATGTAGCTAAGAGAACAAAGCAGTATCCAGTGATCAACAGCAGAGTCAAGTAGGAGGTCTGTGGCCAGTGGAGTTCCACAGGGGTCAGTTGTGGGATCAGTGTTATTCATTATCTTCATCAACGACCTGGAAAAGGGGACAGAGTGTATCCTCAGCAAGTTCGCTGATGACACCAAACTGGGAGGACTGGCTGATTCACCAAAAGGCTGTGCCGCCAATCAGCAGGGTCTTGACTTGCTTGAGAGTTGTGCAGAGAGGAACCTCATGAGGTTCAACAAGGACACGTGCAGAGTCCTGCATCTCGGGAGGAGCAACCCCACATACCAGGACAGGCTGGGTATTGATCTATTGGAGAGTGATCTGGGAGTCCTGGTGAAGAACAAATTAACCATGAGCCAGCAATGTGCCTTCATGTCCAAGAAGGTCAATGGAATTCTGAGGTGCATCAAGAGGATTGTGGCCAGCAAGTCGAGAGAGGTTCTTCTCCCCCTCTACTCTGCTCTGTTGAGGCATCACCTGGAATACTGTGTTCTGTTCAGAACTGTGTACCAGTTCTGGGCTTCTCATCTCAAGAGGGACAGGGAACTTCTAGAGTCTAGCACAGGGCCACCAAGATGATCAAGGGCCAGGAGCATCTTTCTTATGAGGAAAGGCTGCAGGACCTGAGACTCTTCAGCCTTGGGAAGACTAAGGAGGGATCTCTTTAATATTTAACAAGTATTTAAAAGGTGCCTGCCAAGAGGACGGTGTAGCACTTTTCCTGTTATCTCCAGTGGTAGGACAAGGGGTAATGGACATAGGCTGGAACACAAAAAGTTCCACTTAAACACAAGGAAAAACTTCTTTGCTATAAAGGTCCATAGGCTGCCCAGGAAGGTTTTGGAGTCTCCTCTGGAGGTTTCCAAAACCTGCCTAGACATTGACTAGATGATGTCTAAAGATCCCTTCCAACCCTACCATTCTGTGATTCTATTCAGGTTCCTGTGCAACCTGATCTAGGTGGACCTGCTTTCGCAGGAAGTTTAGACTGGATGATCTCTAGAGGTTCCTTGAAATTTCTATCATTCTATAATTCTATGGAAATGCACCATATGTTATAAATCCAGATGTATCATGAAGCTGTAGACCAAAGAAGAAATGACAAAAATGTAAAAGTCTGTTATAGCAAAGGTATAAAAGTGATCCCAAGTGCTGGATCCTAGAGTGAGGAAGAAGGAATAATCAATATGAACATTCTGTTCCTCCTGGCACAGTAGTCTAGATGCTGACAGTTCAAGGTAACTCTTCCACCTGAACAAAACCACCAACTTTGAGACAGTGAAAGAGTGAGCATAACCACCCAAAATAGTGAGGAGCTAAGAAGTGTTTGTAAAGAAATTTTAACTGCAGTTTTATTCTATCTTTTTCTGGAACAGAATTAGACTAATAATGATTCTTGAATTAGATTGCTAAGTTTTTAACTATATTAATTTCTAAAAATCATGGATATATATATATTTGGATATATACACACAAATATATACATTCATTAAAGTGTGTGCTGCTTCCTTGCCTGTAAACAAGATTTTCAGTGTAGCAGACTCCTGACTGCCCAACACTACATAATTGCTTACCTTACACCAATGGAGATGGAGGCAGATAAAAGATAGTACTGAAGCTATGTAAGTCTAAATTTTGAGCAAAACTGAGTCAGTCCAGTTTCAGCTTAGGTCAGGGAATATGTCCTTGTCATTGAAATTAAAAAAAAAAAAAACCAGGGATGCTGGGAAAGAAAAGAGGTTAGGTCAAGATACCACAGTGGATAATCAATTCAATTAAGGAAGAAAAACCTTTTTGGATGAACATTTTTAGTTTGGTGGGAAATTTGAAGACTCAAATGTCAAATATTTTTAAATTACCAATTTTATCATTACAGTTCCTACCATCTTCTACTGAGAATAGTTGATCAGAGTATTCATATGATTTAGTTTCTTGCAAGACAAGAAACACATCTAATTACCTTTCTTTCCAATTGCTGTTGTCTATCCAGACAAACTGCACGACAAAATTTTCAGTGGAGAAGATTTTACATTCAAATGCATGGTTAATTCATACAATCAAAACCAAACATTCTCTAGTGATTTCCTCTTTTCACATCTCCAGAAATGCAGTCATGCAGAATCACTAGTTCTTTCTAAAAGCAGGCCAAAATTCATACATGCTAAAATTATGTATATTATCCCATTTGGGCAAGACAATGATGGAGGGCATCCTTGTTTTTAGCAAGGAATGTTGTTAGCCTTTCTTCTTTAATTAACCTAATTCACAAGTTCATGAACTAGTCAGGTTTTTTTATATGAAACACCAATAATCAAGCAGTAACTCTACAAGCTATGACAACTGTAAGAAATAGCTTTAAAATACATTATTCTGTGATTGTAAACAGAAATTCCCTTATGGAATAAAACCAATGATTTGATCTAATGTCAATATTTGATTATTCAAGAATATGACTGGGAAATGATTCAGACATAGCAAAAGAGATGTAAATGAGGCTAGAGAAGAAACACATAGTGCATTCTCCTGAGAAAGTACTCGTATCAGATGACTGTAGAAAGTAGGTGCAAGTATGACTAACAGAAGGCAGAATATTGCATAATCTTAGGTACTCCACTGTAGCCAAGCAAACTGAAGGAAAGGCCTGCACAAGTCACAGTTTAGATTAACTCATAAATAATCAAAAGTTAGCTGTAGTTCAGTATAGTGTTTCAATGCTGTTAGTACCACACTATGCAGAATCTTTTTTTCAATTAGGTAAACACTAAGTACAGCTATGGCTGTTTCTCCGATTTTTGCACAGGTTATATTAAAGATTATAGGCATACAAGAAAACAAAATACACAACTTGAACGATACCAGTCATGCACTGGGACTGGAACTCAGGAGCTGTAGGTCCCATGCATGTTCAGTGGCAATTTGATGAATTATCTTCAGCAACTTATTTTTGGTTTGTTTCCTTAAACACATTTTATCTAGATTGTCTACACAGAATTTAGCCATACAGAAATTATTCATGTAAGAACTGTCTCTTGTTACTTTAAATAAAATGGGAAACACAATGGAGAATGATCACAGTGGAAAGTATCTATGTGCTAATGCCATAAATTACTTAACAGCTTAGATAATCTTCTACGGCAGTTAATTGCCCTACATGTAAAATCTATTAGCTCTTTCCTACAACAATCAGCATGTCAATTCAGCTGCAGCCAGGGAGGGGGAAAAAAAATCCTAGTGAACACTAGCAGAAAACCAGAAAACATCACAATTTTCCTGCTTCGATTTGCCTCGGTGGTTGCAGCTGTACATGCCCCCAGTCTACCTCTCCTCTTGCAGTTACTGGAGAGACGTCTGCTTTCTACTGGCCACCACTTAGCACTTCAATTTTCAGAGTCACAAAAACAAGCACAAAATTTGCCTCTAAGTTAACAGCAGTAAAAATATATTAAGAGAAACACAATAAGAGTGATTATTCGTACTCTATTTACCAATAAAAATAATGCCATCAAGCTTGAATGAACTCTATCTCACAAATTCAGATAAAATGTAAACAATACTTCAAAATATGCTCGAAATAAGGTGTAAATTATTTCTAAAACACTTAATTCACTCTGACAATTTAAACTTATATTTCTACAAAAAGATATGAAAATAGGTTACCTAAGGTGTATATAGATTTTACACTATTTTAATGGGAAATTATTTTGAGTAGAATAAACATATCAAGGTTGAATTTAAATGTAGCCGTTTTGGACAAAATATCAGTGTAATCAGTTCCATTGGTAGTCACATACAGTGTAGATTCACTTTATAATTCATCAGATTTAACCATATTGTGTTCCCTTTCTCCATCACAGCAAAGCAAAATATACACTTTGAATTAGAATAGGAATTGATTTTTAGCGGTAACATTACAGTAAAATTGTATAACCTATGGTGATTCATGACCCTTAACAGACCTTTGCTACCACTACTGTACCATTGTATATATGTACATACAGTACACATACATATATATATACAAACCATATGCTGTGCCATTGTATAAATGCAAATATAGTACATCATAACTCTCTGCGTTAAAAATCTATCTTCCTTCACATATACTTTTTCTTTTTTTTTTTACACTGCCCATTGGGCCCTTTTTCACTGCTTCACAATTCAGAATATTGAAGTCACACATTATAGCTAATAATAATACACTTGAATTGTTAGGAAATGAATGTCAGTTAGCTATTTATAGTTGTAAACAAGCCACTAGAAAAAAACAAAACAAAACAAATCTTTGCCAGCCTATGGATACTATACAACATCCATCTGTATCAAATTGCTTACAAGTAATCATGTGGTGATCATAACATTAATATTTTTTCAACAAAGATACTAGATCTGTGTCGCCAAATGCATTCTGGTTATTTTCAACAGTTATGTTTGCCGTAGTATCAACTGTAGAGAAAAGCTTTTGTACTTAAGTATTTCTTACTTAACTGTAGTTTCTCTGCTACTGCAGTGAGACATTTTGATTTACATTTAATACAGAGTGAATAATAACTGAAATTCTGATAGTGCTCTTAACTTCAATTCTGATTAGCAGCAAAGCATGTGTTTAATTTAGTCTCTTAAACAGTAAATGAACATGCATCTAAAATGTATATAAATATACATGACATATAAACAGATCTATACAATGTGTATCTAAACATAGAAATATACAGACATTTTGACAGAGCAGTAAAAACAGGTATTTTTTTAAAACGATCATTTCAGAAGCTATGCCAGGTGCAAATAATGACTGTTGACATGTCATACCAGCATCAGAATTTGCTAATATCCAAGTGTTAAGTACAGAAATTCCTTCTAAATATTAAAATCATACTGATGGTATTTAATCTGTTTCTAATTCTGGTATAATGGTCCTGCACATATTTTCTGATTGGTCATATCACAAATTCCTTTTGCTTTCCATAAATAAGGTTACAGGGTTTGAACTACTGTTTCAGAAAAACTGATTATACAACAATTCTTAAAAAAAAAAAACCAACCAACCAAACAAACAAAAAAAAAAACCCAAAACCAAATAGAAGATATGTAGTGTTGGGAATTGTATTTTCCTCCTAATGTATAAATCTGGAAGCAGCTTTTCCATTGTTCCTTGTAAAGTGCTTATGCTGTAAACAAAGTGAAAGTTAACAGTATCATCCTGAAATATCAGATGAGGTGTCTTGGAGCTGTCCCACACTGGAATTCCATCTGGGTGCTACTTGATGAGCAAAGCTTGTCCCTTTGGTAATCTGACAGCCTCAGCTGAAGTACAGGAAGGTTGACTTCATTAGGAACAATTTTGAACCCTCTGTTCAGAATTACAAATTTTCATCTTCTGCTGGACAGCTCTTGGTTCCCCTTGGATAGTAGAGATACCTGGGGGGGAAGCTGGGGGGAGAGGGTAGAATTGGTAATTAGTTTTTTTAGAAGAATTCCCCACTATTCAAGTAATCAGGTCTGTGACTATCTTTGACCTATCAGCAGTACACTGATGTACAAGCATGACACAGAAGCCAAGGAATCTCAGAAGTTTATTAAAAGAAATGGTTTAGTTCAGGGTTTATAACAGAGTTTGACAGAAATCTCTGGGTGAAATTCCATCATTCACGCTACACACAGGGAATTAGTTGTTCTAATGATTCTGACTCAAAATTTATGGATTTGTCTGCACTGCATACAGATAGAATTAGAGCAGCATGGTACAAAGGTCTCCCACAGCTAATCAATGAGGCCTGAAAGCAACATAATGTGTTTGTCGCCCAGCTTTAACTTATGTTTCTCAAGTAACATCTCCAGAAACTTCAGCACTATGGAGAAGTGTCTGAAAGAAAGTCTTTAACATAACTTTTTTCTCTTTTGCAATTGATCTTTTGCCTTCTATATGGAAAATTAGCACAGAAAGTGATGGAGCTACTTCTGTCAACTTTATATAGGTGAAAATTTCCTCATAATCAAATTATTATATTGTTATAATTATTCTATGAAAGTATTAATTCAAAACCATTGCCCTTTGTGCTGTTACCCTAGGAAAAAAAATTCTCTCCATCTTTTTCATAAGACCCCTTTGAATTCTCAAAGGCAATAAGGTCTCCCTGGAGCATTCCCTTCTTCAGGCTGACCAACTCCAACCTCTCTAAGCTCTTCTTCATAACAGATATGTTCCATCCCTCTGATAATTTTTTCCTACATTCTGTCTCCTGCTGCTCCTGGCTCTGTATTAGATGTATGCATCTACTGCTCACTTCATAGCCTCCATCTTATCAGTGTTTTGCCCAGGCATTACCTTAACATGATCAGACAGACTCACTTTCTGTTCTGATGTCTAGATTTGATCTGACAATATTTTAGTGTTCTATTAAGGCTACCCTTAAGCATATACCTACATATATATATATATACCTATAATTAATACTTTTTTACATTGGAATTAATTTCTAAGAGAACAGTGAAAGTCATATCTGTGATTAAAAAAATAAAACTTTCTTGGCAAACTTTGAAATCCTTGCTCTAATACACAAGTTAAAGAACATCACTAGATTTTTTTAATATGGACAAGCAATGTAAGGCAAAACTTCATATTTTCAGTGCCTTCATATACTGCTGTAAAGACTAAAATCTTTCAACTTCTTCCATAGTACAGATTTCTAGAGTTACAGAAACATAGAGCACTCAGAAGATCAAGATACAGATACAAAATCTCAGTAAGAAAAACAGTCATTCCTTCTTTTAGTAGAATTTTCAGGTGATCAGTCTTAAGGGTTTCAAATTAACTCTCAAAATTGGGGCTGACACTTTGATGAGGCCTAAGAGTTCTTTATGGAATACCATGTCAGAAACATGAATATCTGACTTTCTTATTGGTAAATGGAAGTTTTCCTAGCAAAAAGGCAGTCTTCAAAGACAAGAGACACAGTGCAGTATTTATAGGAACACTGTTGCCTGTTAGTACTATACTGTCACTCTGGAAGAGCTTTAGTTATATCTTACACAAATATATCAAAACAGCTACCTATTTATCAATGTGCAATTTTTCCCCTAGCTACAGTCATTAAGGATATCTTGAGGCAGCTAAAATTAATTTATCTTTGTATGGCTCTGCTTTCTGAACACAGCTCAATCTCATCTTTGAAAACTTTCCAATTGCCTTTCACTTAGCCTAAGAGTTCCCAAAACTTTCAACAATATCTTGCTGTGACTTGGAAAGGGTATTACATTCTTCTCATCTAAACTGCCCTGGTTGGACCAAACCATTAAAATCTCAAACAAATTTAAAAAAAACCCTTTATTTCAACTCAAAGTGTTTAGTTCACAGGAGCTGTATAAGATAGAGGTCTGCTAGATTGAGAATGATTCCAGACTACAGTAAGTTTTCTGAAGTACCTTGAGTAGGAAGATGCCTTCTTATTTGCTGCTACTTGACAGACTTTATCTATGCTTTATATAAGAATTCTGCCAAGCAGGCATCTCAGACACACAGGAGTCAGTCTTAAAGTAAATCTTTTCCTCAAACTGGTAGAAAGACCTGCTTCAGAATGGCAAGAGCAAACCCATCTTATCTCAGCCAAACAAGTCTGTGGTGACAGCTGCTTCTACTTAAAGATGGGAAACTCATGTAAGAACATCTGAGAGCTCAGGACATGTTATCTCTGCAAGGATCAGAGCCATCTGCCTAGTGTTGAAAACAGTCATTCCCACAGTCCAAATGCTGACAGACAGCTTCATAAATATGCACTTTTTCTCCAGACAGTTGTGGACTTTGGGCATTTCCACTGTTAGGAGACCATGTCATTTTGTATATTCATCACTGAACTGTATCAATGATTCGGTACCTATCAGTCAGCCAAAATTCAGGCCAGATGCTCTTTCATTTTTAACAAGAAGAGGGGAATTTCACCTTTCCACATATCTCATTGCTAAAGAAAATCTTCAGCTGTATGAGGGGAGAGACTTTGCATCAATGACAGACCTACCACATGATGAGATTATTTTGGTACTTGCACCAGATGGATCCCTGGATCACTTCTCTGTTCAGCACAATGCAATGTCATGCATCACAGACAGGTTTTACATCTAAGTTTTTTATACCTAGCAGCCCTGAACCAGCCAAATCTAGTAGTCTTGGTGCTGACTAACTGCTAGAGTGACAAACAGTTCTGGCTACCAATTCTGTCATTCTGATTCATGGAAAAGGAGAAAAAAAACAGTCTAAATAAACAAGAACAAATAAGACTAACTTACTTATCAAAGTAAGGAAAGTGTTTTGCTATGATATAATAATGTCAGAAAAATGCAAATCCTTTTTCTGCATCCTTAGATTACTGTACATCCTTGAAGTGACCAGAACATTGCTTCAATTCTCTAAAAATCCAGTTAGCAGTAAGTTTTTCACACCTGGCCATCTTATTTTGACACACACAGCTGCTAAAAACCTAGTAACCAAGGCACACATTTTCCCGAGTTTATAAATTATTATTCTCTAGAGTTCCACCACAACATTAATGGAAGATCTGGCACATCTCCTGACTATAGCCAATATTGGCATAGCTGTAATAACTTTGTAAAAACTATGTCTCTAGCAAGTGTGAACAAGTGTGACTGTCACCATGTGCAGTGGTGAAATCAATCCAGCAAGTGTGGCTTCATCCACCTCTTGGGTCAAATGTTTCATTGTCATCGGAACACTTTCAATTCATCAATATCACAAATTAATCACTGCCTTACCCTAGAAGTTGGGAGAAATTGAAGCTAGGACCATCTTCTACTTCATAGTTTCATGTTGGTTCTGTGTTTTTCTAATTTCTCTAGAATCTGTGATTTGGGAAAGGTAGGCCAGCACTGCCTCTTAGTGGAAGGAGAGCTAATTCAAAAGATGTAGTGAATGCTGGCCTGTGGCAATAGGGCTGGATACTTATAGTGCCACACAGACCCTCAGCTGACAGGCATTGGAACTGCAGGTAGGTAGATCAAAGACTCTTGCAGCCATGGATGCATACGAGAGAAAAAAGGTACTGCTAAACAGACTTTTTTACTTCCTTGGGGAGAAGTACAAGTCAACGGAATGCTGGTATGACTCAAACATTGCTAGCCAAAACAGTCTGTGTACATTCATCTACTGTCTAGTTTGATATGTTCTAGAACAGTAAAAATACCTATTAACTAAGCTAAATACAAATTTGAATGTTAGTCGTGCAGCACAGTTAACGAGGTGAACTAATGGTGAATAATACATAGATAACATGGTAAAAATTTGCAGATAGGAAAAGCTGCATTAACACATTTCTATTTTCAAATAACGTAGCCATGGATCAGAGATCCAGTACAAATGAGGGCTGCCTCAAACAGGCAAAACTCATAATCTGCTGTTATTCCCGAGATGTATTACTCCTTCCATGAATAATACCTTGAGCTATTTTTTGAGTAGTTAAAAATGTATTGCTATCATTAGAGCCAGATTTGATAGTTTTTCTCTTAAAGAAATAGCTCTAGCTATGTGAATGCTTGCTTCTGTAATTCTAAAACTTTAATAACAATGGATTAATAAGATTGCACTGAACAAAGTTACAGAAATTACAATGACAGCATATCAATATATGCATTGGACTATGAAAAGTGTTTCCTTACTTGCATTGCAACCATTTTCTTCTTGCAAATCTAGAGTTGAAACATTTCTATTCAACAGAGCTCTGGTCATACAAGCTTATACTGGTTTTGACTGTGATAGATAAATTTCTTCATAGTAGTTTGTGTGGTGCTATGCTTTTGATTTGTGGTGAACCAGTGTTGATAACACATCAATCATTTTATATTTTGGTGATCAGCATTCATACAGCATAAGAGTCTTTGTAGTGTCTCACACTATGGGAGGGAACACAGCTGAGACAGCTGACCACAACTGACTAAAGGGATACTCAAAATCATATGATGTTATGCTCAGCAATAAAAGTGATATAAAATAAAAGCTATACAAAAGAAGGAGGAAGGGCAGGAGTTGGGGAATGTTTGGAGTTCATTCATCTTCCCAAGTAGCTGTTAGCTTTAATGGTTTAGCTTTTTAGTCCCAAGTAACCCTGTTTTCCTGGAAGTGGCTAAGCATCTCCCTGCTGGTGAGTAGTGGATGAATTTTTTGTTTTGTTTTGCTTGCACACATGGCTTTTACTTTTCTTATTGAACTGTCTTTATCTCAAGCCATAAGCTTTCTCACTTTTATCTTTCCAATTCTTGAGCCCATCTCACTGCAGGGCAGTGTGCGAGTGGCTGTGTGGTGCCATGACAGCTACAGCTCTCATCTGAACACAAGTCCTATCCATGATCATTGCTGTTTTCATTTATAACAAATCCCTTTTTATATAACTGAGTTTTTGCTTGGATTAAGTCTCTTAATGCAATTTATTTTAAATAGATTTTTTTATCAATTTGAGTATTACATGTCTACTTCAATTTAAAACAGTGATGAAAATTTGAAACAAGTATTCACTGTTCTATTCATAAATAGGCTCACAAAAAAGGAGATGCTTCTTGTGTAGAATAGTATTTAGTCAGGAGGAGAAAAACAAGAAAGGCTGGCACAATTGATGTGAACAGGATAATTCTGAAACATTACAGATGTTTTTTTATGCACGTTTACCAAATTTCTGTAGAAATAAATAATAACATTGGAGCGCTGACTAATTTCAAGAGATTAGTGATAAATGGGCACAAGTTGATTATTCAAGATAAAGCTGAGGGTCATTATTCCCAGCTGGTCATTAATCTCCATGAAATGACTGCTATAGAGACAGTAATTACTACCATAATGAACTTTTTTTTAAAAGCACAACACTTTTCTTATGAAGTGATTTCAGTTTCTGAAGAATACAATTTTCTCTGATCTCCCAATCAACTTGCTTGAAACATTTTAATCCTTTATAGAGTTTATTTACTACAATTTTGATGTCATCACCACACTTAAGGTTTGTTTTCCCATAGTATCTTTCTGAAACTTCAGTGGGCACAGCAAGGGGCAACAGCAATGCAAAAGAAAGACAATACACACAAATCCTCTCAAAACCAGAAAATAAACAAAAAATATTTTCAGAATATTTTCTTTATAAAGAAATAAATCTCTCCACACCAAGGTAAGAGAGTGCATTATTAAATTATGTGCTACTTTGCTGTTTATTCAGCATTTAATAGTGCTTTTAGCAGCAGTGCCCACCCTACATCATTGTGTAACAGCTTTTGTTCCAAAGCAGAATTCAACTTGTAATACTGAAATACTGTAATACTTTAATACTAATACTGCAAGTCAGTTTGTTCAGAAATAATGAAGAAAATTGGCCCTAAAATGAAGATATATATTTAAAAATGTGCAGTGTCACAAATTAAGTTTGTGGGTTTTTTTATGTGCCTTCTGAGGACTTTTGAAGATCTTATTTTGTTTTTTACATTTCTATTAGAAGAGTTAAAAACTTCTTTTAGGCAGAAAGGAAGGCAGAAGTGTTTCCTGCTAGAAACACTATCATTCTTTTTTCACTGTGAAAGTCTCACAGAGCCTGCAAGTTGAAAAACAGATGTGTTGCCCTATATGCTGCTAAAGAAAACAAGATACAGATATTCATTACTCCTAGTACTTTTTTTTTTCTAAAGCTTTTCTGTGAACACTTTTCTAAGGAGAGAATCCCAGAAAATCTGCAAGCGTTACTGGCTGGAAAATTTGCAGTTTCTTCTGAAATGTTTCACTATGTTTAAAAGAGAGGAAGTAGGGCAAGGCTCAAAACAGTTTTAGGCAAGAATGGCTGATAGGATGTTGCTCTGCAAACCAAATTCTGCATCGTGGAATAAAACCAGATAATGGTGGACACTCATAAGTGACTTGCAGTGCAGCTTGAGAGACTGATTCGTCCTCCTAGTTTGCTTAAGCTATATGAAGTGTTTGAGGTGAAACCTGATGATGCATATCTGCTCACCAAATGAATCTTTCAGTACTGGACGGCTATCAAAACTGGACTGTGAGGCTATTTGGAGAGAGTATGAGAAGCAAAATAAATAAACAAATAGCTTAAATTTTGAAAGCTCTGAAAGCAATTGAGCAGAGTATACATTAGAAAACATAGGAAGTCCTTTGGAAATAGAGACATGTTTTTGACAGCCCAGGCCAAAGCATGGTCAGTCAATTTTCTGGAAGAGAAGGAAAAATATTATTTGGCAGTAGAACCTTGACAGGAAAAGAAGTGCTGTAATAGTGACAAATGAAGTATATATAATTCTACATTACAGCAAGTAATAGGATTCAAAAGCATAATGAAAAATGAAGTTTCTGGTTACAGACCAGCAACTAGGTTACAGTATGGATATTATGTGTTTTCCAGCTAAAATCAGGACATGCTGAAGTGACACACATGCAGTGGAATGGGTCAAAGTCTATAATAGCTGTTACATGCAGACATTAAAAATTCTAATCAAGAAGAAAATAAAAATCAAATCTAGATAACATACTTCTAAACTTCCTACCTGGGAAATTTCACTCCATCAGTTTCACTCACTCCAAAACCAATTTTGTCTTTCCTATAAGTCCCATGAACAAAACATAAATCAGCACTGACTGGATAACATATTATCAGTGCTGCTAAAGAGGTTGTATGACTTAGGGGAAACATAACGTGACTTCCAATTTTCCTTTGCCCCTGGGAAAATCAAATGCATAGTATATCCCCCCATGTGAAGAAGGATGCCGAGCATCTACTGGTCTTCTCCTGACTTTTTGTACATGTGGGAACATACCGCTTGCTCTTTTTTTCCCTGTTTCCTTCTGCAGGATAAACATAGCACAGAGAAGACGACATACTACACTATCATCCTCTGTGTCTATAAAGAATCATGGAATGGTAGAGGTTGGAAGGGACCTGTAGAGATCACCCAGTCCAACACTCCTGCTAAAGCAGGTTCCCCTTGATCAGGTCACACAGGAACATATCCAGACAGGTTTGGAAACTTCCAGAGAAAGCAACTCCACAACCTTCTTGGGCAGCCTGGGCCAGTGTTTCATGGTCCTCAAAGGAAAATTTTTCCTTATGTTTAAGTGGAACTTCTCGTGTTCCAGCTGAATAGTCTCTTATATCTCCTCTAGAATAAAGTTTCCAAGACACATGGAAAAACTACTTAAGATTCTACAGAAAAAAAAACTACTATCTATCAAATTCCAGGACAGCAGAAAAACAAGTAGTCCTGAAAAAATAAGAAAAAATAGAACATTAATTATTTTACTGCTGTTAATCTCAAGTGGGTTTCTGTGGTATTCCCATGTTATATGTTGAAAGTACTCACATATTTGCCTGCAATCTTTAAGCATCTTTTACCTTTAAGCAATTACATTTACAGCAACAGAGCATGAGGAAATGGAATGAAGCTGCTCTAGGGCAGGTTCAGATTGGACATCAGGAAAAAGTTCTTCACTGAGAGTGTGATCAGTCACTCAAACAGGTTCCCCAGGGTCACAGCACTACGCCTGTCAGAATTTAAGGAGTGTCTGGATAATGCTCTTAAGCATATGGCTTAATTTTAAGTAGTCCTACAAGGAGCAAGGTGTTAGATGTGATGATCCTTACAGGTCCCTTCAACTTGAGATATTCTATTAATCTATGATTTCCATTAATAGATATGTTATTTTTACAGTGATTTGTGTAAAATACTCAAGTCCATATTCAGTACATAGCTGCTTCACTGCAGTTAGATGCTTTTTGTCAGTCTGTGAGATAAATTTCTATAGAACTAAAAGACAATTATATATTTATAATATGACTTGCTAGATCTTGATGTTAAAAATGAGAAGTGTTTTTTTTTTTAATAAGTTATGTGGTATTTTTTTCTACAGTACCAAATCTTGAAGGACAAAAATTTAAAATACAAATTTTTAAAAATTTGAAAACACTTACAAAAAATTTGTTAGACCTCATGGCTGCAAAAGTGATTTGTAAATACAAGTATATTCTGAAGATTTAAAGAGTGAATTATTCTTTATTTTTATTCTTTATTATCTTGATTTTCAATACTTCTAGCTGACAGATGCAAGACACTTGTAAGCTGGAATTCCAATTTAATAAGTTGTCTATAAAAATATTCAGACTAACATTTGAAACTTTTCAAGCTCGACTGAATCCATACAGAAAAGTTTGCAGATATACTAAATAGCTGAAAAATACCACTGAGACACAAGGAGTCATAAATTCCTAAAACCTCTGAATGTCTGTATTGGAGGGGGGGGATAGTGTGGGTGTATATCTGTTTTAGAAAACATAACTACAGTCTGCCAGGCTTTAAAACATTGATTACTGCAAAAATAAGGAACAGTCTTACTTGATGCAAGTAGTGAACTTTTTTTTTTGCACTAAAGAACATCTGAGATGATAACTAATAGGCTATCAGGCAAAAAGAATGAGAATTTTTATGCTTATGTGGTGGACTATAATGACATTTTTCATATATTTTCTTTCTTGCGGTCTTCAAAGTCTTTCTGCAGGAAAGATTTAGCATCTCTAGGACAACGCATTTGTCTCATTTCAAAGACCACTATTTTTCTTTTTTTCCAGCTCTTGCACTTTTGTGCTAGCAACCATCTATTCTGCTTGTTGAGTTGTACTCAAATATTTTACTCAAAACGTTAGCTTCATCCTTTCATCCCCATAGTTGAGTATTATAATAAGATCCACTTCTATTCAAATGAAACTTTTGTTCAGCTGTGGTTTTATAAGTGAAATATGTGAGGAAATTGCTGCCAGACTAGTGCCACTCTATCATATGAGCAAAGAAAACAGATGAGCCCAAAAAGAGCTACTTAGATTAACTAATATGTCCCATGTACATTTCTTTTACTCTATGCATTCATGTATTATAACATATCAGCTATTGCACTAAGTTTAAAGTGAAATTGCAATCATGTAAACAGTTAGATGATACATTTTGATTTAGCACATCATGATTAACTTTTTTTAAATTGAACAGACTCACCTGTTAGAAGAGGAATTATAATAACCACTTTCCTCTAGAACCTCTTCAATTAGAGTCTACAAGATAAAAGAAATTATTTTCAGTCAATTATCTTTATTAAAAGCAATAAATTAATACATATAGTTATATTTCTATCTTACCTGCAACTGTTCATATGTCATCCCTTCTGCTGTGTCAACAATACCTTAAAGTAAAAGGCAAGTAATGTTATACTGCTGAATCTATGCTCCCTCATCATTTTCTTATCAATCCCACTACAAATGTAATTACAAATATAAAAATGAGAGAGATGACTGATTATCAGTAGCTTATTCCATTGACCACAATGACTCCCTGCAAAGTTGACAGTTATGGGATTTCATGCACACAATACTATTATGTTAATGAAAGTTTTAACTGATGGAAAATATTTCAAATACTTAATGTAACAGAACACAGTAAAGTGATTTTCTTACTCTTCCCCACTTACAACTTATAGTGGAAAGGGTACATGGCAAGTAGAAATTTGTGAGGAGAAAAGCATTCTATGTAGGTTAAGAGATTAAAAAATTGCACATACTGAACATCTGAACAAATTGTACTGTTGTCTCTGGGAACAAAATAAAGCTCAATCTTAAAGTGATTGTTAGGGACTCATTTCCTACTCAAAGTATTACCCTTGATACCTAATATTTTGAGGCTTTGCAATAAGCCATGGAAATTATATGCTAGTTTCAATATAAAGATCGGTAAACCCAAAGTTTCTCACATTTCCTCTGTCACCACAGGTTTTAATGTTACTATGTCCTCCAGTTCATGGATTGTGACATAGCCTTTACTGTATTTAGAAGAATGGAAATGGCACAAATACCAAAATACAGGCTACACGTTTCCCTTAAGTCCATTGCACAGAGAGGCACATGATGAAACAAGATTCTGAGCCAGGAATTGTGGTTCCTCACCCTGGATGATGCCAGGTATGATAGGTCTGATTAAAGATGGAGTTCATGTTTTGTCACATGGAGTATCACTAGTCCAAAATATTTTTGACACTATACATTTTCTCAAGTGTGTATATATGCAGTTAACATCATATAGATGCAGTACAGCATATAACATTTCCCTCCTCAAGACTGAAGGGTCTGATCTAACTAGGCAATTAAATCATCCCAGTATAACACGACAGAAGAACAGCACATGGTTTAAAAATAGTTTGCTTCAAAAAAATCATGTGCAAGGACAGGTAAACCCTAAGTAAAACATTTTCAGTTAAAAACATTTGTATTCATTCTCATGGATGAACCCTGTGTTATTTCTTTGATTTTTTTTTTTTAATTCCAAGCAATATTGTCGTAAATTAGTAGAATGTTCCATCAGAGGTAAACTGCAGATCTTAGCAGGAATTAAACAAATCAAGCAAATAAACAAAAACCCTGATGAGGAAAATAAGTATAGTCAACATTACTCTCTTTAAAGACATCTTAGAGCAGCAATTTCTTCTGCTTTGATAGCATACACATTATTAAAAATATAGATGCCACTATAGAAGTTTTGTTACATTCTTTACCTTTTCTGTCCTCTGGAAGCAACATATTTCCACCTAAAGAGAGAAGTACCACATGCCACTCTGCTGCGAAGAAGTTGGGCTCAATCAATTCAGGAGAACCTTGCAGTAGCTAGGTTAAAAAAAAAAAAAAAAAAAAAAAAAGGTAAAAAAGCAAAGGACGCCTGAAATCACCATCCTTGTCATTTGCCAAACTTCAGACATCTGTGAGGCAGTTTACCTTCTCGTATGTTTCCCAGTGCAGTCAGAAGTCAAAGGAGGCTTCAGTACTTTTCCGATTAATGAAAAAAGTGGTAAATACAATTATGACTATTCTACCTTCTCTCCAGAAATACTGACTGAACACAGCAAGCTGCCAATCTGGATGGTATGAAGCACTGAATTCTTTATCTGAATAAAATATCATAAACTATGTATGTGTGTGAAGATAAACAGGGAAGAGAACTCCCTTACTTCTAAGAGAGAAATAGCTGACAACTCTGATTTTCAAAACCAGGGCTGCATGTGAAATTGTTAGTCCATAATTCAAGTGGTATCATTCCTATTAGAGGGACCTCAGCACTTCTGAGACTTAAAATTTAGTTCAGCTACTCAATTATGTGAACAAGGTGACCTGACATTAAACTTAAAAACATCCTGAAACGGATTTGAAAATATCCACTGGTAACAACTCTGATGCAAAAACATCTCTGTTGACAGGAGAGAAATTGCAGTTATATATTTCTGCATCACAACACTTTTACAGTTACAGAAACAGAAGATTATCTGCTGTTGGAAGACATTTACTGCATTACCAATTGGTGGAGGAATCTTTTTGTCTGTTATTCTAATTAGGTTTTCTAATTCAGTGCAGTGAGAAACAAATAATTTAAAAATTTTATTTGCAGAAACTGTACAACCTCATAACAACACTTGCTAGAAGGGTTGATCTTAATTTTTTTCTATATTTAGTTTCTTCCTATCACCCCCAAATGATATTCATGTTAAGCAATGTATTTATAGTGGTGATTTTGACAAAATATGTATCATTTATTCAGTGATGCTTATCAATTCACCATCCTTCTATGTACACTTTTTATTGCCTTATATTAATAGTTTTTATAACTATTTCCTTCAAGGTAGAAGTGCTCAGAACTGCATTCAGCATTTCAAATATCTTCAATTTACTAATATTTACTTTTTATATACTGTATTCCCTTTTCTTCAGATTGAAATAAAATAGTTTTGAAGCTAACACAATTATACAGTTAATAACATTTCTAAATTTATAAATAAATAGGTTCCTTTATTTCTGGGCATTTGAAAATTAGGTTAATTTTAAAATAAGCACTTTGTTTTCCTTATAATATTTTTTGGCATCTGTTTCTGAAAAAAATCTATTCTGTACGTAGCTATCAAATATTTCCTTAGATTTAATGTTATGGCTGATATATAGGAAGTGATTAACATAAATCCCAGCAAACTGTCATGAAACTGAAGGCTCAGAGAGAGGCATCTTTATCATTCAAATGCACTACCAATGTAAACACTAAGTAGTCGGCTTCCATGGAGCTTAAGCATCTCAGATTAAGTACAACAAAACTATAGAAAAGATTTAGCATTTGGAGTCAGTCCATTCCTTAGCAGACAATTACCTAGAAGATTCCATAATTCAGTGCAATTCAGGTGACAATTCATTTAGATTACTCAGGGGAATTATGCAAGTGATAAGAAATCTTCTTTGTCATCAAATTTTAGATACTGTAACGTACCTAAAAACTGCTTTGTCATCAATTTAAAAATGAAGTGTCTTAGCTTCACAGTCTCCTACAGTACACAGTTGCTGAGGATGTGATTTTCAGATCCTCTGCTGGCTACGGTCATTTCAGGAAAGTTTGAAGGAACATTTAGACATTTTGATAATAGTCATTAGCTCTTCCTCTGTAGGAATGGGCCAGCATGCCATTTGCAAAAAAGCAGGCATTGTCCCTTAGCCATGTCATTCCTGCAAATGTGCAGTATTTTTAAATTGAGGACACTAAACTGTTATTGACATGCTATGCAACAATAAGACAAGGTATGCTATATCCAAGACACTCTGGGACAATGCTTTCATAAAATTCATAGTTTGAGTAGAAATACATTCTAAAACATCAATAATACTGGGAAATTAGTAACAAATTAAGAATAGCTTACATAAATTAAGGGTTTACATAATATCTATCAGCCTTTGCCACAAAAAATTACATTTTTCTTTCTCTTCGGCTCTGATGAGATGAAGTCAGGTTTTGCATATTAGCAGGTAGCAGGTCCTTTCCACTTACAACAAATGTTCTAATGATAGGACACAAACTTTAAATTCATCTGTAGAAAATGTTTACTTAAGATCTTCCATATTTTCCAAATAAAGGATAGCTAGAGAATATTCTAAATATTTCCTCTTTAAAATGGAATCTTAAAGTTTTATGATATTAACACTGATAGCTTAATTCAAATAGAAGAATAGACAAGTCAATCACAGGTAGTAATTGCTCTACTACACCTTTTTCATTTCTGATTTCAGATTACAAGGATTGCTCTGCCGACTGAAGAGGGACTTCTTGAATCTCTCAATGATTCTCCTTTTCAAGTTGCATTGTAAAGCTGGAGGAAGCTACATGAAATAAAGAAGTAGATGTTTTCACTGCTCAGTTACACCTACCATACAGATGACCTAATCATCAGTACCATTATTAAAAGCAGTAGTTACACTATAAAATGAAACTATTCTATTTAATAATACTAAACAATAATATATAATAATAATAATTAATAATAAACTATAGTAACAATAAACAATAGTACAAGACTTGATTTAATGGTATATTATAATAACAGTCCTTAGTTTCCCATTCTGTTATGTTAGGCATATCATCTAACTCAGTCCTTTACCCTTGAAGGTAAAGATCAAGTCTAGTAGAGGTAATATTAGATTTGCCTCCCCAGTCAAATTTCTAGTATTTGGGACATTTTTCTACAGGTGAAGTCCACAGAATACTAGACTAGATTTCATGTTGGTTGTTATGAATGACTCCAGATGAAACAAATGGAACTTCAAGCAGCTGAGACCTTCATTCAACATGTGTAGAACAGTTTCAACAGGCTCTTTTAAGATCCTTATGTATAACTTAATACAATTCAGAATGTCTGTTTTGTTAGAAGCTTCATGCAGGAAGTAACTTACATTTCATTTGTTTATAAAGCAAAACTGATTTTATGTACTTTTTCTCCTATTCTTTTTGGTTAAATATAGTTTTTTTGTAACAGAGACTACTCTCTTTTCATGCAGATATGGCCTTAAACATGTTTTAAGTCAAATGTTGAATGTTCTGTAGCATGTGAATAAAAGTTAATATATACAGCCTAAGAAAAGCCTGCAAACTACTATATAGACTACACACCACTACAATGAATTGTGTGCAGTTCATGTACCATGGGCATACTGGGATATTCTGAAGAAAAAGTAGCAAAGTCCAGTGCTTGAGAAACTTGGAGTTGCCTCAGGCACTGTGGTTCAATTTTAGCTTTTATTTTAATGAAATCAAATATTTCAAAGACAAGGATTTACATAATGTTTCTTTAAAAGCTTTTTCTTACATTGTTTTCCAGAGATCAATCTGGCTTGTTCCCATGGAAACTGGATTGGGAAGGCTGCTGGCAGCCAAGAACTAACAGGCAAGAACACTCCCTTATAAACTTTGGTTTAGAATTGTCAACTGAACTATTAACAACTAAACTGTTTAAAAACAGCTATTACAAAAAAAATATTCAACCTTAGACCTGTAAGAACATAAGCACAAGTACACAGTGAACAAGTTCAACTACAGGTCTTTCCATCTTCCCATTCCGAAACTGTCACCAAATGCATCAAAGTTGTTACTACTTAAGGAGCCTGAGCTACTGTTAGTTCTCAGTTATTGGGCATCCATATTATGATAATATTCATTAATCAGCAGGTTACTGGAGAAAACTTTCTTCAACAATGAGCATCGGTTCACTAACGACCATCTTGGACATACTCCTAACATAGCAGTAAAGACTGAATTGACACATTTCTGTAGCAGTGGAAGGATGTAATTTCTGATTATTTTAAATAATTTTTTTCTTTGTCTGTGATAATTTAATTGTGATATTACCTGTAGTAATAAACTTTACAGTTTAAAAAGAAAAAAAAAATTCAGTTATGCAGCTCCACTCTAAACAAAATCAAATGTCTGAAAATGCCTGAGGTGATAAACTTCACTTCCTAAATATAAACACTTCATTTTGGAAAATAAAAAAGATGTTTATTTAATAATAGTGAAACTCACAAAGAACTGAATGGCAGTTTTCCACCATATTTTTAGTTGGGAGTTCAATGTATAATTACATCAGCTCCATTGTCGCTTTGGAGTCAGCATGAAATAACTACAACTCTGTTTCACTACAAAACATCTGAACTTCATTTTAAAATCAATCTGAAGTTTGAAAAAG
Organism: Urocolius indicus; assembly: GCA_013401255.1. Taxonomy (NCBI): domain Eukaryota; kingdom Metazoa; phylum Chordata; class Aves; order Coliiformes; family Coliidae; genus Urocolius; species Urocolius indicus. Next base: position 106,489 of record WBNH01004899.1, read on the forward strand.
ATCTGACATTTAAAAATATTTCACATATTCAGGATTTTCATTATTGCACTAGGAATCCCAAGAAATGGTGTGTATTTACTGGTAATAAAAAATATTACCTAGAGGTTATTTAGAAAATATTGCTATAGAGGAAAGCATTTCCTGTTCTGTCCATGTCAGTATATGAGCTTAAGTCACTTAAAATATTCATGTTGCTGGCATGACAGAAGATTGTAAAAATAATCTACTGTACAGTCATTTTTTCAAGGAGAGCCAATGATTTTTTTTTTTTTTCATGACTCAATTATTGCCATCCTACACATACTAATATTCAAGGTTGGTGTTTATTTAAACGATAACATTTTTAAAGCCTCCTGCCATCTGCAAAAATGTCAAGTTCTGTTGTTTTTAAAGAACAGTGACTAAATTAGCAGCACTTTGCTGTACGAGCACTCTGACAACAGAAAATAAGTGAAAAGCATAGAATGTCAGAAGCAACAGGAATGCCTACTTGTGTGATGAAGATAATTTTGTGCAGCTGAATAAGAATCTGCTGGACAGGGTCACTGATCTGACGCACCTTCCTCTGTGATACAGCAATTCCTGCAGATGCTGTAGATGATGAAAGTAAAATCAAATCTTAATACATTAATAGTGTACACTGTTTGAAACCTGTAGATGTAAATATTGAGCTTTCATGCATGACTTGGTTTTCCAATAGTGTTTGGAACAAAAGAAGAATGATTAAAAAATTCAAAAGTTTAGACAATATAATTGATATTGGGTGTCAAAAGAAAATTCTTGTCTCTGATACACTTCAGAGTTACCCTAAGAGAAAAGAAGTTTAATGTACCTCATTAATGATAAAAGACTTTCCACATTTATTCTAAAGGAAAATCAAAGATAAACAGGATTTTATTATTCAAACTGATATTTTTTTTTATATAGACTAGCACATGTGGTATTCATTTTTTATATCTTCAGATGTTTCAAAATTCATTTTACCCTAAGAAATAATTAAAATGTCTCATGTGGACCATTTGGAAAACTATTTCATTTTTAAAATATTTTCAGGTTGACTTATAGCAATGTATGTTGCTTTATCACAGCTACTTTTTGTTCCCAACATCTAAGAAGAGGACGTTTTGAGACAAACCTCAAGAAAATGTGCAAGGGTCTTCTTTACTCTGCATCAGAAAATCAGTGGTTTCTGTTCCTTGTCATAAATTCCTTCCCACCAGAGATCATCCTATCTAAAGGGCATATTGATTGAGACTGTGGAAAGGAGCTGTTACCAGCAGTCTCCATGACCAAAATGACATGCAAATGGTATTTTTCACATTTATAATAAAAGAACATCAATGCTAAATAAAAAACAGTGTTATAAAAATTCCTCTTCCCACAAAGGAAAGAATACAGACAACTGCTCTCTATTACAGACTCTATATTGTTTTGCTTATAAATTACATAAAAATAGTAGCATTGATCTGTGAATGTAAGGGTAAACTGGATTTTTAAAACTTTTCAATGTAACACTAGTTAAGCATGAGGTTAAGCAAACCACAAAACGAGGTTATACAAAATAATAAATCACAAAATAATAACGCAGATTTAACTCCTATATACTTATGCATGTAATTATGAGCTATGCAATTATATATATACAGTATACAAAATGAAAATTTTATTCACTCCTGCCATATTATGTAGGAGAGAAAGCTGGCCTATCTAAAGCAAAAGAAACAACTAAAAATACTTAGAAATTAAACATTTGATCAGTTTTAAAGAGTTATGTCTCTTAATATATCTTCATATCTTTTCTCTAAGCATTAAAATTTCAAGTAGAATTGCACACTAGACAGATCAGAAGATAAAATATTCATCCATTAAGTAATAAGAAGAGATCATGAAGCTGGAGATCTGCAGTAAGAAAGCATTAACCTTTGGAGAAAATAATGTTGCTATAACTTACTTCTAATATTTTCTTCCAAAACAGATATAATCCCCCTTTATTAGATATAAACACATAGTATTTGAAAATTTCTTGTAGGGGTTACCCAACAACATGCACAATAGATATTCATACACAAATCCACAAACAGTGCACCACACACTTAGATTTTAGTGCTTAATTATTTAATTAGGTATCCAAATGCAATTTTTGCAACATAGCATCCATCATACCCAAAGACAGTAAATTTTGTAGTATAAACTCCCATGCGCAGAAAGGAATTAGTTCAGAATTAAAAAGAAAAACATTACTTTAGAATTAAGACTATCACAGTACTTCAAACATGTAGGACTCCTCAATTTTTATTGCACTATTGTTGATTTTATTTAGGATTTAACTAATTATAATGGCAAAGAGCAAGCCAGTGAAATTTTTCTTCTCTTATGAAAATAGTGAGTGGGTGTAAACCTGCTCCTTTAAAGCGAGACTACCATCCTCTGTTAAGTAAATCCATGTACAAAATGCATACTTTTCATAGACAAAAGCATTGCAAAGAAGTAACGTATTAGTAGAAGTAGAATGAGTGCAGGTTTTTTTTGTGGGTCTTCTCAGATTTTTTTTTTTTTGTAATATAGAATAACAACAGGCTTATGATGCTATCACCAAACAAAAAGGATAGAGTAGATATAATATGGATTTCCCTGTTACTCAATGTATCAAGCTTTATCTCTTTTTCTAGTACAACAGCAACATTATGACTTACCACTCTAGAAGGATCAGATGTAGTGTCTATTTGTAGTGTCATGTGCTTCAAAGACAACTAGAGACCTAATGTTCATCCAGACCACTCCACAATTTATTTATTTTTTTTAAACACAGAAGAATAGCATTATCTGGGGAGATGAAGGCATCTGTGTGTGACTAGGCTGCTGAGGCCTTGATCTAAACTTTTAAGAGTTTTCCCTGAAAGGAAAACATTACTGGCAAAGGATACTGTATTTGCTCAAATTACCCACAGGACTTGAAAATTTTAACAAGAGTTAAAGCTACTGTTTGATCCGTTTGGCTATGGGTCATCCTAGTTCTGATACATTATGGCTGGATAGTGGGATTAAAGCACGAACTGTTATTACAGTGGCACTTGTCACTAAACAGTACTGAAAACTGATGAAAATGAACAGCAAATTTTTATTTGTAGTGCATAATTAAAGTATCTAATAAAATAGAAGCTAGTATGGAGAAAAAATGCTTTTTTTATTGAGATTGATGTTTCTGCTCAAAATAATACTCTTTCATATATTATTTAATTCAGACAAAATGCCTTCTGAAATTATATTTTAGCAATTTACAGTATGTGAAACTTCTCAGTAAGAAAGAAAAGTACTTGAAATGGAAGATTTGTTTCATCAGTGATGGTTTATAAAGACATAATTATTTACAAGAGCTGTATGAAATACTCCTTTCACAAGAAAAATTCCCATTGCATTCAGCAGAAGTTTAGCCAGGATAATGGCCATTAAAATGAGGTCTTACTGATTTACTATTGGGATTCATATTTTTTAGATATTCCTTAAGGATGTTTGAGTTAACACATTTGTACCTGAAACTTAATCATCTTCTTTTCTAACACTTTAAAATTTAATTATTATATAATACAATGATTTTTCCTATTGCAAAGAACTAAAACTGGAATGCTGTGAGACTGCCAACCCTGTCATAGACAAATCCTCAATTTTCTTAGTGTGGGCTCTTTGCATGGCTGAAGGCACTCTCAAAAGCAGATCAATTGGTAGTAAAGCTGATGAAATAAAAGAGACACTTTAAATGTAACAAGAGAACAAGGTTTAAAAACTGGGAAATCATTAGGTTTAATTAAAATTTTATTTTGCTGCAAGCATAAAATTACCTGGTCGCAGTCTTGATCCCAGACCTTCAATATAATCTCTACTATTATTAAAAATAATAAAAAAAAGAAGAAATAGTAGTTTTAATTTTAGACTGCAGAGGAAATACCAGTATTCCCCAAGTCCTTCACATGTTCTCTCTGAAGGATACCTGTCCAAATTCACTAGTTTTTAACAGTGCATTTCTAAATCCCACAATGACTGGCTTACTCTATGTGTCCAAAATAGCATGACTTATACTAAATATATATACTGCTCAGTTAGTAGCTTGAAAAGTACAAAATCAGTAGACAGCATTTTAATATTTTAAACTCAATAATCCACTAGATTAGACATTATTTTGCATTTGTACATGTTGGAGGACATTTCAGTTACCCCATTTTATGAATTGAAAACATAAAGAATAAAGTAATTAATGCCTAATGGATTAAAAAAGGAGTAATAATGCATATCATACTATTAAAGTAGGGGAAGAGACTTAATACTGCATCACCAGGACAGCAATATCTCAATGTCAGACACATAGGTGCAGATGTTTCAATGCTAGTTTCTGCTCCATACACAAACACTGTTCCAGCCTGTAGACCTCATTAGTTGAATAAATAATAAGAAACGGAGACAGACAGAAGGGGAACAGAAGAAAACAATATGATGTCCTGATGGATGGTACCCTCAACAGGCCTAGCATTGCAAGAATTTGTATGTATTTCTTAGCAGGGGAAATGACAGTTTCAAGGAGTTGTTGTGAAGAAAGATAAGAAAACAGTTTTGCTAATATTTATGTGAGAGGCAGAGATGGAGAAAGAATATGCTTGCTTCAATGCTCAAGCAACAGGAGGCTGCCATTACTGACTAAAGTTGGAAAGCTAGTAAGTGATAATTGACAGAATGGATGTTGATATGCTTAGAAAACTCTGACAGCAAAAAATGAAGGACTGCATTTGAAGTGATAGGAAAAGCACAACCAGTAAAAGGATACACACAGATGATGGCAAGATTTAAAGTGGGGCTGTAGAAATGTTCCTTACAGTAGCAGATATTTGAGTGACCAGAACACATATATCAAAACCATGTTGTTACATGTTAGTCTTGTGAACCCAAGCAAGAGTTTTAGTAGCACATGTTGATAGGAAAGTTTATATCTTAGAGGTGCCAGGCAGAAGTGTGAGTTATTCTTCATGCAAAAACTTTGAGAGATGTGGATACTCAGATGTCAAAGTATTGTCAAAGACAGATGTTATATTAAAAAATGATCAAAACCTGAGCTAACAAGTAGGACTTCAGGCACAGGCAATTATGGCGTTCCTTTTACTTATGTAGTACTCAACTCTGTAGACATATGGCCATGAAGAGATGTTACAGAGATGAGCAAAAATTTAATATTGACAGAAGGAAATACATCTAACATTAAGTGCTAAATTTAGGATGTGCAGCTTGATTTTGCAGGTAGATTAATAAGTAGACACAATTGTACACATAAAGACAAGATGCAGAAGAAAAAAATAAGACAAACAGTGATAAAGTCATGTGTAACGTTTAGAGGTAATCAGATAAACAGATAAACTGGTATCCTTCTGAACAGTCTTGAAGAATAGTTTCAAAAGATAGAGAAAGAATTAGGAAAGGATAGAGACAGAAAAACATGATTTTAAGAAGACAAAGATAGCACCAGTTGTAAAAAACAGATCAAGAAATTAAAGGAACTAAGCCTTAAAAGTAGTCATTAAACACTAAGACTGGCTACAGTAATACTCCTTAAATGAAAGCTGGATCAAACAAGGTCTATGAAGAAACAGGGGAGAGGAATCAATGCCACTATTATAAATATTTACCTAGTTATGGTAAAGGTAAGAGGAAAAAAAATGCTCAGAAGGTAGATGGAGCCAAGAGAGATTTTTGAAGTTTTCTTCAGATGTGAAAGAAAAGCAGAAATGAGGAAACAGAGCAGAGTCTATGAATGAGAGCTTGTCAAGGAGATCAGAAAAAATATTGGTTGGTCAAGAATGTGTTTGATGTATTTCTGAATAAATAACAGAAGAAAAAGGAAAGCCCTTCAGAAGAATGGGATGGCCATGCCATATTCTGTTTCAAATTGTTTCTTTTTTAAAAGAAATGAGGACTACAGAATTGCAATAATGGATACCTATGTTTATATAGTAGGTCTGGAGCGCTCGAAAGGATAGGATATGTACTCCACCAAATGCACAGACATATTATTCTATTGAAAAACAGTTGTTTAAAAACAAAAAACTGAATTTGGGTAACTAATGTCAGTTTAAGCTGCTGCAAGGTCCACTTTTAAAACTATTTGTCCGTTTAATGCCAGTCCTTAAATTACTCATGTAAAGCTTCTGTGTGCAAACACCCTCTAATAATATCCTCAAGCAAAACTGATTATTACAGGCTGAGATAAAATGGAATTGCAATGATAACTAAGGAAACATTCCATGAAGGTAATCACACAACTTTTGCACTGTGGAATGACCAACTAGAATCGATCATAACAATGATCAATTATATAATCTATATTAAAAGCATAAATCATACCCACCTAAGCTTAGATTGCCTTTCAGAAGCACTAAAACTTCGCTTGACTATACCTGAAACAAATGCACAAATATTATATCTGCATTAAAAATTACATGCACATACAGGTTAATACTTTCGATTTCTCAGGCATAGTGTCAAAATAACTTTTAAAAATCAGTGCTAAACAAATTAAAAATCATAGAATCATAGAATGGAAGGGACCTTTAGAGATCATCTAGTACAATATGGAGTTGCTGTTTGATGTATTAAAGATTTGCTTGCATCATAACTAAAATCTCAGCCCTACATAGTATTGTAAGAAATATGTTCTGAATTTCACAGAAATTAACAGTACAAGCAGACTAGATGTCCATAGAGGATGTAACTGGATTTGCATTAAGTCACTACAGTTACTGCTACCACTGTAGCCACAACATTACTTCCAGTCTGCATAAAAAGCTATAAAATTTACCCTCTTTCTCCGAGGACCTTTGAAGGGTTGTCTAAACCTTGTTTTAACAGAGTTTTATTGTGTTATTCTATTAGCTAACTATTAAAATTACTATATATGCAATACTTTACTACCTAAATAATCCCACTGACTTTAAGACTTTAAGTCGGAGGTATGACCAGTTATTGATTGGACATTTAATTAGCAATCAAATTGAACCTGAACATTTATGTCATTTATGGTGTAGTGCCAAAAAAAAGTGAAGAGAGAGGGACAATATTTGATGATATTTATTATTTATAGACTTGGAAAACTTTGTCTTAAAGCAAGAAACACCTTAGAATATTGCTGTAAAACCATTTCTTTGATGGTAATTTTGACATATGAGACCACTCTCTCCTACAAACGTTATCTCATTTTGAATGAGGAATAAGTGTATGTTTAAATCAAAAGATATTTATTTCAGCTGACTGAATGTCTGAGTAGTAAGATGATGAAATTCTTCGATTTTCCCATACAATTAATGCATTCTGATTTAACACCCTCCTTTTTTATCTATATGTGATTTTTTTCCACACTAACAACATAACAAGGATTATCGTGAGACATCTAATCAATCAAACCGTAAAGAAAAAAAAGATTTTATGCCAAACTTACACTAGTTTTCCCATTACTGCCCTTGTTACAGCAGCTATATTAGTTCTAGAGCAAATGTAGAAGACATTTCTGAGTTTTAAAACTTTTCTTTGTATTCAAATACACTTTCTGTCATGCTCTGAAATACAGTGCCCCTATTCTTCTTACTTTTCTGATATTCTCTGGATTTAAAAAAAAAATCCTGAAGAAAGCTTACATCTGTTATACAGAATTCACTTTATAACCAAAAGAAATTATACATCTTTAGGGCAAATCTGTCCCTAAAAAGAAAACACACAGACAGAATGAAAGAAAAAGAAACAGTATTATATTCTGTGCTAATGCTTCGCTTAGCAAAGCAGATATTAAAACTCTGTAGTAGTGAGTCCAAAAGGTTTTATAAGAGCAGTTGATTTACATAATTGCAAATAAACTAGGCCCCTGTACAAACAATTATACTTTTAATTATAGATAGGAAAACAAGGTCCACACTTTAGAAAGCAATCAGGAGAAGGCTTTGAATTGCAACTTCAGACACTCTGTCATAAGAAAGACTACACTATGAGAATATATGTGAGAAGATCTGTAAGAGAAGCCATGTGGCTAGAGAGCTAAGTCTGAACATGGCTGTTTGCTAGGATTTTAGAAATAGCTCCGTTTTGCAAGTATTCATATACAAAGTTGGATTTGAAATACTGTATCCCTTAGCTGTTTCAAAGGGATGGTCTGTCAGTAAAGGGCTTATCTCCAAATTTGCTTTGATGACTCACCACATTTGACTTGCTAATCTGCCAGCTTATGAGTGTATTTACAAATGCATGATATTTCATATCGGTTTGTCTCACCACTCGCTGTACGTGGCTGAGATGCAGTATTTTCTGATTCATGTGCTAAAGTTAGGAAAATATTAATGCTAAAAAACACACGCAAAAAAAACCCTCAAAACCCACACAGAAATCCGGATGCAAAACATCACTAAACAATAGACAACACCCTTCAGCCCCATTTTTATGGCTTATTATGTCAGCAATCCACTTAATAGATACAAGTGAGTCTCTTTTTGTTAGATGCTATGAAAACACATTGGAATAATTTTTTCAATAACTAAGCATCAGGAGATTCAGACATCTGAAAATCATTGTAACAAACATTCATGTGTGTATGCACAGACTCATCAAACACTAAGGCCTTTAGTTACAATCCTTAGTCTTTTGTATAAGAGCTATGGTAATCATACAATCATACAGGGAGTAAGAAACAAAACAGATGTGTAGGGAAGTTAACTAACATACGTCATGGAGCACACTGTGAATCCTGTTAAGCCCAATGTGTTATCTGGACCATATTTCCTTTTATGATGGTTACTCCTTTGAAATGGATGAGAAGAGCAAGGCAACGTATGTTTTGGTCAAATGTCTTGCAAGAGGGCGTTTCAAGATGATCCCAAGGAAAACAAAATATAAATCCTCTATCTCTTTTCTGCCTGCTCTTGTTGGAATGTGAAGGACACACAAAAGCTAAAGCTTTGGATTCTCATCAGCTTCCCTATTCCGAATAGCTCTATAAAGATTCTTTGAGGATATTAATAAATTAAGTAAATATATATATCACATGAGGCTGCAAGAATTTTTCTGACTGCTACTTTGGTCTTTAATAACTGATGTAATTCAAGTCACTTCTAAGGCTTTAACTTCATTACATGCATTGACATCAGCGTGAATCATACAAATACATTCTAACATGCAGTTTTATGTTTCTCCCTTGCAGGCACCTTACCACATAATTTCAAGAAAAGAGCTGATAAGATGATAAGAGATCAGAAAAACCTGGGAAGACTGTAACTTTTGCGTCGGTTTTCACTTTCATTACATTGGAATTTTTAAAAAGCCTCTGAAAATCCTTTCAAATTTTATCAGACTGGCAAGAAAATTGAATCAAGAGCCCAATTGGCCAAGGAGGCCAATGGCATCCTCATTTGTATCAGAAATTGTGTGACTAGCAGGGCCAAGGAAGGGATTGTCCCCTTGTACTCGACACTGGTGAGGTCAACAAATTTCATAAGCTTTCCCCTCACAATCTAAAGGACCATACATAGCAGATGTGAGACAGTCTTACCCCTAAGACCTACCAAACTATTATAAATGTCTTATGTAAACAACACATATGTTCTCAAACCATCAAATCCACCAAAGAATACAATGTGTCTGAATTTTCTAAAAAGCTCTTTAATCACAGAATTTGCATGATGTAAGGTAGATCCCTGAAATAAAGCCCAAATTTTGAATTAAACTGCTAGCTCCACAGCAAGTGACATTATTAAATGGGTGTTTATTTACTACTGTGTTTGCTGTTATCCTCAAAAATAATTACATTTGGAGCTAAGTGATGACCTTGTCCTGGTTTAAGCCCAGCTGGGAACAAAGCAGCTGCTCACTCACTCCTTCCCCTCATAGTGGGATGGGAAAAGAAAGATAAGTAAAGGCTTCATGGATTGAGACAAGGGCAGAGAGAGACCACTCACCAACTATTCTCATGGGCAAAACAGACTTGACTTGGGGAAGGAAACATAATCATTTCAATCTGCCACTCACAAAAAAAAAAAAATCAAAAAAAAAAACCCAGACAGAAAATAAACCAGAGTAGGATGATGAGAAAAATCCAACCAGACCACCTTCCTTCACCCATTCTCTCTTCCTGTGTTCAGATACCAGGCTTATGATTTCTCTACCTCTCACTCCCCTCAGTAGTGCAGGAGGGCAGAGAAAGGGGGTTGTGGTCAGGCCCTCACAGATATTTTCTGTTGTTCCTTCCTCCTTAGCAGGGGAGGACTCCTCACATTCCTCCTCTGTTCCAGTCTGGGATCGCTCTCACATGAGATGGTTCTTCAGAAACCTCTCCAGGTTTGGTTTCTCTCATCGCACTTCCATCTTACTTCCCTCCTGCAGTTGAACATTTTCCCCTCTTAAAGTGTAATCCCAGAGGCATCTGATTGGCCCAGCCAACTTCTTACAGGAGCCCCCACTGCAGACCTTCCCCTTCCCACCATTACCAAAAAAAAAAAAAAACCCAAAAAACAAAACTGTCCAAACAAATCTAGATTCAGAGGCCAATCATTTGCTACATAGAACATGCAGAGTTCCTATTTTGACAGTATCCTAGTTCTAGAAACCCTCAGTTATTCAACTGGATATCTTTGACTGCTTTGAGCATCACTTGCAAAAGACGAACGTCCTGGCACTATGTAAACAAATCTTTTTTCTAAAAGCTCAAAGACATGAGACCATTCTAGAGTTACATCACTAGAGTATTCTGGTAAATCTGTGGTCTCTCTGTTATATTGTAACTCTGAGCGTTACTACATTACAGAAATTTTGGGAAGTAAAGGAGCCTTTTCAAAGTCTTTGTTTATTGGATATAAGTTAGATAAGTTCACTGATTCTTCCAAATACTGGAACTATCTATTAAATTACATGCTAATTTTTTAGCATGAGAGTTTTTAGCCTCATGAAAAGCTGGTAGCCAAGCAATTCTGAAAGGAATCTATTTTATGCTTACCTTTTTCTTCTGAAGAAGATCAGACTGCAAGTGCAGAATACTCTAGGGACTGACTACAGTTTTTTCACAGCATATTTCACACAGAACTATAGATGTATTCAATGTATTTAGGACATTATCCCATTTGAAGTGTAAATGAACATGAATTCAGGGAAACAAATTATATTTTCCAAAAACTGTTATCAAGGGAAATTTTTAAATGCTCTCTCACCAAACTGATATACAAGCTCTACTGGACTAATGTGTGTTGAGATACCACATTTTCCTCTATTTGGCTTTACCAGCAGAAATGCAGGTACAGGTACACTGTAAATCAAAACCAAGTAAAAACTCCATAAATAGGATTAAGCTAAGGTAAAACTGTGAATCTTCAAGAAAAAAAAATGCAATTAATAAGCTGTTATCAACACATCACTTTTTGTGGGTTTTTAAACTCAATATGTCCCTATACTCTGTCAGTCTCTACCACTTCAAATTACAAGGACTTCAAGAAAAAAAAAAAGACAAATCTCTCACTACTTCCTCTGTACTTCTGAAATGCAAAGAACCTTGCTCTTGTTGCCTTAATCTTTTCAAGTACTATGAACAGCCATTCCAAAATGTACATATCCTGCATGTGGCAATCTTAAATTTGTTAAAGGAGCCAGTCTTGTAGAACTACATAGTCTAGACTAAGAACAATGATTCCTTTCTTAAAGTATAATTGAAAAGCATAGGGTATGTAAAATTATTTAAAATATTACAATAACTAGTGAATTGTTAAAAAAAAGCGAATCACATTTACACTGTCATGCACACATATACCAGCATCTGTGCCCTTGAACAACTTGGCATATCACACATTTTAAAAAATACCATCCCAGTTTTAGATTAGAGAGATATTTTTCTACATTTGCAGAGCATGTTTTCTCTGAAAGTGATATAATGACAGCATGACTTAACAAATCTTTTTAAGACCTTGGTCAATACTGGTAATTGAATCATAGGTTTTCACGTTAGCAGTTTCCAAGTTAGTGAGATGGAAGTTGGTCACGTTTTGCCCTGCAATGTTGACACTTTTGAAGAAACTATGAGTGATAACTCAAATGCTGTTAGCCACTTAGCAACAAATGGAGTACAACCCAAGCTATACTCAAGCGTACTGAATTCACAATAATTTTTTTAAGGTTACCTTATACCCTTCTCCCGTTACTCTCTCAGCACAAGAAAGTAACAAAGAAAATGCATCTTGTTATTTTAACTTTTTTTTTTTTAAAGAAAATGTTGATAATTAGGTCAGAGCTGGCTAGCCACAAGTCCTTCAGGATGGCTATCCCATTACAACTAGTAAATCATATAATTGGCAAACCATTTTAATGCATTTTAAGTAGAATAATGAAATTACATATTTGCCCTGCACTAATGGCTAGACATTTCCATTAAAAGCAGACATATTTCTTCAGTACTTGGGTCAAAATCTGAAGGAAATCCAAGTAGCTTACAAGACTGCAAATGCAAGAAGTAATACTATTGTATGTATTTTGAAGCCTGGGACTTTGCAACAATAACATTTGTTAGTCTTCAGACAGCTACATTCTCTTCACCATTTAAAAGTACAGCTTAAATCTCTCACAGACTTTTTTGTCAGAAATTCATTTTATAAATTAAAATCTCAAATTTTGCTCAGGTTCTAATATCAGGCTCTTTCTTCTAGTATAGAATGATCTTTGATTTTCTCAGCTCAGAATCCCATCTCATTTAATAGGTAAATCACGGTAGCTCATAAATGAGCAGGCAGTTCTCAATGGTTAGATGTTTCAAACCTTTTTATTTTAGTTTATTTTTTCAAATATAATCCACAAAAGTTATTATTTAAGTTATTATTAACACCTGACACAGCTGATGCTTTCCCATTTGATTACTGTAAATAACTACCGGCAGAATTAATGAATTAATGCTGTGTTTTGTCACATAATCCTATAAATAGATCTACGCATCAAGCATTCCTTTAATTCCCTTCAGTCAATGCATCTAGGCAACCAAAGCTTGCCTCTTTCAACTTTCTTTTTCACGCTCTGTAACATAGCACTCCATTTATTCATATGCATAACATTATTGTTACTGAGACAAAAAGTTTTCACATTCTCTTCCATTTTTTCTTATCAATACTAGTTACGCTTCAAATTTAAAAATATCTCCTTTGACAATTGCCCAATAACATTCCAGTTTTCACAGCCATTACTGCAAAATATGGGGACAAGCTATACAAAGACTATGTGATGCAAAATATATTATACTGTACATGGCTCCCTCAGAGGCACAGTTATTTTATTTTTCTGTCCTTGGGACCCACAACAGATAGTGAACTTGGAAAAAAATCATGAAATACCCTAATATTTTGGAATAAACAACTATTTTGCTGTTAAAAAGTAGAGTACACTCAATTCTGAAAGACTCTTACCAAAAGCAGACTCTTTCAAATGACTTGAACTGGAGCTGCTCAATTTATCCAATATGCCTAGTTCATCATCTAATTCAGAGAACATATCTGCACATAAAAAATGAAAACAATTAAGCTTTTTTCATTTCGGACCAGCATACTAGTACTCCTGACACTTCTTTTGATAACGACTACCTTTCCCCGAGTTCTCTGAAGTGCTCTGATCCTCTACCAAGACTTCTTTGTATGTTCTTTCCTCATCTTTTCCACATGCAGATTGACAATTTTCAGCTGGGAGGTCCGTATTTTCTGAGAATTCACTTGTACAACTAGCTGCTCCATTGTTGCTCCTTTCAGGACTCAACTTTTCGTAATTTTTCTGACCACAAAAAAAGAAAAAAAAAAAGAAAAAGAAAATAAATGTTACACATTGTTCTTATCCCACACTCATGAGGGAAAAAAAAAAAAAAAGTTTTCTTCCCATGAAGTATTTTGACCTTACTGGGATACAGCAGAATGCATGCACTAGAAACTCTTCCTTCCTTCAGAAACCTAACTGCTCTCCTGGGCACTGACTATACCATTGCTTGTGCAATGGTTTTCTTCTATTACTTCCCCATCTGTTGTTCTTTTCTGAAAACCATAAATTAACTTCTAAGAGATGGTTTGTCAAACTTTTGTCTTTAAATTCATCTAGGAAAAGACCATTTTATACTTAAAGTGCTGGACTAAACTTGCATTCAAGAGTCCATAATACCAGTGACTGCAGTGTTGCACAGCACAGCAACCACTAACGATGTCTCTCAAGCTCACTTAAAGAAAGTAGTATAATTATGGCGTATAAGCACACTTATTGTGCCATGAACAGTCAGTGTACAATTACTGAAGATAATCAATTCATCCATTCTCCAGCAAAGAAAACAAAGTAAAGAGAGTGAAGGGTCAAATTGCATGGACATTTTAAACATCGTCAATACTGAATCTCACACTAACGACTAATCATTAACAATAACTTGTAAATCAGGTGGAGCTAAAGGGAAAAAAAAAAGATAAAAAGACTGCTGTTACCAATTGGTGTCAAATCTAAATCCTATATCAAGAAAATAAATCTGTTTGATGAGTGAACTGAATTCTGTAGACCTCATGATAAAAATAACTGCCAGACCTTCTACAGAGACTGTTCAGAGATCAGTGAAATGCCTTAAATATAGACTTAATGCAGTTATATAAGCTGTAAAGCTGTAATCTGTCTATACATAAAATCTGGTCCATCTACATAACACTTGAACACAGAGAACCATATTATTTCATTACTAATCTGAGAGTAATGAATAAGACAACAGCTAATAACTTTCACCAATGATATCATATGCTGCTGTTTCTTTTTTGATCGGAACACCTGAACAATTTAGGCCAAAAGTACTCTGACAGGAGGAAGCTGGGATGTGTGTTCACTGCCAATTCTGCTCAGCATTGGAGTGGGACCATAAAAACCTACAAAAGGATATGAGGAGATAAAGAATCTATTTTTTCTGAGAAGAGTATAAAGAAAGCATTCTTCAACACTTTGAAACAACAATTTCTATATGTCTCAGAGTCTCAAAGATACTTCTTTCAGATAAGCAGAAGCCCAAACACTGATCTTTTGAAGAAGTCTGTGAAACAGTGACACATTAACAAACATTGAAACGTGAGTTGAGTTGATATCTATTCCTTTGAATCATGCTCATATCACTTGATTCTGGAGTGGAGCATTTTACAGATATTCCTGAATGCTTAATACTGATTAAGTCTAGTTGAGATTAGTCTAGTTGATTTTCACATTTTCATAATAAACTAGTGTCTCAGTTCCCCCATGCATCAGATTGTTTTCCACCTTTGTTAAAACAAACTTTGCCTTCAAGTATAAACACAGTTCAAAAGGAAATCTAAGGGGAAAAGAGTCTCTATGCAAGGAAAGTGTTCAAAAATGTTCAAATCATGAATCAATTAATTTTTTTTCATCTTTTTTTTTTTATGACTGAGGAAAAGTGTCCATGGAGACACTTCAAATGTGTGTTCCAGGCATGAAGAAACACCTTTCTACAAGCTGAGACTCTTCATCAATATTCTGTATACTTGCACTATCTCTGTCTTCAATAACCACTATTACCACTGTAAAATCAGATATACTTTTATTTTTAAATTGAAATCTAAATTACACTTTTTGATTTCCAACAGAAATCTAAACTATTATAAAATTAAATTAACACTATCAAAAAAGTAGGTTTAAATAAAAAAAGATATTTATCTTTTGTTCAGCTCTGTATTGCAATATTGCTGTCCCAAAGAATTAACTTTTCTATCTTCAAGAAATATAGAGCTCTCTAGTGGAATTTGCAGTGTTTAATTAATCTTCTTTATTACAGATAAGTAACTGCAGCATATAATGACTAGTCAGTTGAATTTCTATTTCATGAAAAAGATAGAACTACTTCTACTATTAAATTATTTGTAATAAAACAGAAGATAGCAATAAAATAAGTAAAAGCTAACATGAAATTGTCAGAAAAAAAATCCTACTAAACCGTCATATTTCTTTCTGTAACAGAGTATTGTGGTGTAACCCCAGTCGGCAACTAAGCACCACACAGCTGCTTTCTCCCTCCTCCCTCCTCTCCCATTCAATGGTGAGAAGAGTCAGAAACCAAAACTCCTAGGTTGACATAAAAGCCATTCAATAAATAAAATAAAATGCGATAACAAAATTATAATAATAACTATTGTAACGAAAAGGAATACAAGAGAAAAACAGAAACAAAACTCAAGAAAAAAACAAGTACTGCAGTAACAGTAGTGACCAGTTGTGATCTGTCCTGCACCTCTCCCTAGGGTATATACTGGGCATGACATCCTGTAGTATGGAATAATCCTTTGCCTAATTGGGGTCAACTGTCCTCACCATGCTTCTTCATAGCTTCTTGTGTACCTCCAGTCTACTCATTGGAGGACAGGGTAAGAAGCAGAAAAGGCCTTGACACTGTGCAAGCACTGTTCAGCAATAACCAAAACATCCCTCTTATCAACATTCTTTTCAGCATAAACACAAGACATATGCCTAAAATTAACTGTCCTGTGCATTAGGAACAAGAAGTAGATGTTACTTGTAATGGTTTTTAGTAAGGCTTTTGACAATATTTCTCATGACATCTTACAAGAAATGTAGGGAAGTGTAACATCAGTTGGCTGTATAATTGACCATGAAAATTGTACTCAACTTGATAACTACTTTAAGCTTGTTAAACTGAAAACGAGTAGTGAGCACAATTTTTCAAGATCCCTTCTGACCTTGTTCCAACACCATTCAATGTCATCACTGAATTACAATAACAATCTGCATAATAGAATAGAGTGCCTATTAAATGTGCCTAGACTGTGATACATTCACATTATATATCATCTTTCATCACACACAGGAACAAGCTGCCCAAGGAGGTTGTGGAGTCTCCTTCTCTGAAGATTTAAAAGCCACCTGGATACATTCCTGTGGGACTTGATCTAGGTGAACCTGTTTTAGCAGGGGAGTTGGACTAGATGATCCCTAAAGGTCCCTTCCAACCTCTACCATTCTGTGATTCTATGATACTCAGTTGTGTCAATGCAAGAGATTACAAGTGTCAAAGAAAGTTTTGAGAAAATAAGAGAAGCGATGAAGTTTAAAGGGGGAGGATGCAAAGTTCTATGAGCAGAGAGAAACGCACAGGGTGGAGAAGCATGGGTCAAATAGCAGCTCTGGAGATTTTGGTGGATCAGAAACAGAACGTGTTTTGATACCATGCCATTATGAAAAAGTAAATACCATGCCTGGATGTATAAAAGACAGAATCATTGCTAGGCATTGTGTAATCTTATACTTGATATCAATAAGGTTCTCAGATGAACTGAGTCCAGCTTAGAACACTACACTTAAAAAATGTGGAGAGACAGCAAAGAAGAGAAATGAAAATAATCAGAGGTCTACAAAATACAACAAGCAAAGTAAGAGTGGTAGAATTTGTTTATTCAGTCCAAAGCAAAAAAAAAAATACAGAGGGATATAGAATATACACAAAAAAATAAATAACCCTCACATATTTCCACTGCCAAGGGGACAAAAAGTAAGCAGCTTAAGCTGGAACAAGTAAAATTTAGATTAGACTTGAAGACCACCTGACAGTAATTAAGTGTCCAATTTTTGCATGTATCCAGGATCCTGTAGAAATTAAAAAAGTGTTCATACACTGTGTAACAAGTTTGTGCTCAGTAAATGTAGTGTTGTGGGTATATTCTGGATTTAGTGCTCTTAGAGTATTTATATGACACTTAAAAGTGGGTTTGAAAATGTCAAGTGTTATATACCGCCCTATGTGCACATACACATGGCAATCTAATATCTCCTGGAAATATAAAACATAGCTAACTAACCTACTCTGGCAACTACCCATATCAAGACCAATATTTTCTGAAAGCATCAGACTAACTATAGATACAGCATGTAGCAGAGCATAAGATAGCCAGCTTCAACAAAACGTTGAACTATGTGACAGAAACACTGAATTCTCTGACACCATAGAAAAAAAGACAAATTACTTGGCTGTGGAATTGCTGAGGCCTTGACTAAGATGAATTAGGTTGTCCATACCTCTCAGAATTATTTCAGGAACAGCTGCTTGAAATTCCTCCTAATGCTTTTAGCCAGAACATTGCAGATTTTTTCAAAAGTCAAACTTTCCAGGAATAATTATTCTCTTCTAAATCCTCCAACTTCATAAAATTTTCATACAATTCCAGGAACAAAGAAACAACATGGCTCCTTTTGTTTCTAAGCTCTGTGGCATGCCTCTGAAATTTGGAAGATCTTAGCCTGATATATTTTATCTCATTTAGAGCAAGGATACACAATTAGGTATCCCACTTCTCATTATTGAGTCATGCTACCCTCAGCTTTGCAGTGCTCTTGATCTTAGTCAGGTCCTTCCAGTGTACCTGTTTCTTTTAAAATACATAATAAAGTATCAATTGGATTGGAACTAGAATTATATTATTCTTTCCTTGAGAAGATTAGTCATTATCCCCCAAAATACAAAGGCATTTTCCTTCTTGTTTTGCAGACAGCTGTATTTTCCATGTATTTATAAAAAACAGTACTCTATAAAACTACTATATATATATAAAACTACTAGTTCTAGATATAAAACTACTAGTTCTATCATCTCTTACAGATGTCTGGAAAGAGCACTCTTCTCTCAAAGATAGGATAACTGCATTGAAATCCAAATTGTATGTTTGGATTTTTTTAATTTCATCATAGTTATGCAAAAGAACAACTGTATCAAGACATTAACAAAATAATGACATACAACAAGCTTCCAAATCTGTAGGGTAAGAAAACAAAACCACAGAAAACAATTGTTCATACTGTTTTATGCTAAAAAAACCCTAGTTTGTGTCTTTATTTCATCTCAGTACTTCTTGCATTTCAAATGAAAGTAGTTTGTTAAGGTTTTTCTGGAAGTTTTTGGCATCTTTTTTATTGAAAAAAAATGGTACAGTACAAATAGCTATCTTGGACTAATAGGTTATAAAAATTACTGAAAAAAACATTAACAATTCCTGAAAGTCTGAAATTTGGCCAGGAAGGTGGAGACAAAAAAAATTATATTAAAAAAATTCATTAATTCAGACCAGATGTTCTTGAAAACCTTTTTCTATACAGAGGTTCTTCAGTGCAAACTACTGAGCCTTGATAAAAGGAATCTGAGAGAGAGCGGAACAGACAAGAGTAGCTGTGCAAATTATAACTCTACTCTGCAATTATCATAAAAATAACATTCACAGTGAGCTTTTACTACACAAAAATATTGTCCTTGCAGTTTTTAAAGTAAACTCTCTAAAGTCACGTATAGTTTGGTTCATTACATAAAATACTGATATCCTTCATGAAGACTGCTTAAAATGCAGCCTGAAGCAAATGCAAGAATTTTAAGTGTTCCTGCAGAACTGTATCAAACAGTAAGCAAGTATGAGCAAATACCCCATCAGTACCACTGCTCTTTATTTAGAAATCTGTAATTAGAAATTATATTTAGGTAGGTTCCATTTTTTAGGTGTCATTGTTTGTGAACCATACAAAAGATTACACATTTGTTCCAGCCTAGACAAGTGGATACTCTTATTCATGAGTGTGCAGCAATAATTAAACATTATCAGATACTATCACAACTGCAAGTACCTCTATAATAATGCCATTTTCCAACATATGATACCAGTTTTTAAGATACTGTTATTTGTCCTTCATAAGCTTATCCACAACAACAACAAAAAAATAATTAATACCTCATTAAAAATAAAGTGTCTGCATAGAGAAAGGGGTCTTTTCAATTTATTTTCTGCTTTGTATACCTTATTTTCTCAGATATAGCAAACAACGATAAGAAAAAATAAAGCCTAATATGTGTACTTACGTTTGATAAAATGGAAAGCTGATGGTGACAGGTTACTGTATTTCGATTAGCCTCCATGAAGTACCTCTGAGTTCGTCTCCTCTCCCGATCCAGTTTCTTCTCCAACATGAGATGAGAGGTGGATAAAGCATCCAGGTATTTCATCATCACATCAGATAAAAATGAGCTGACTTCCACTATATCTGGACGTGCCTCTGCATCAGGAGTCAAGCATCTATAGAAAGAGCATTTTCTAATCAAAGTAAATTACTTCTTTATAAAAAAACCTGTTTACTGCCACCGCATTCATCCAGTGGCAGTTACCAAGTCATGCTGGCCAGTACTCTGCTTGAGCCTGCATGGGACAGTTTGACATTGTGCAGTCTTGGTGGTGACACATCAGAGAGCACAGTTTCTGGCATCAGATGGAACAGTTATTCCTGGCACCAATCAGACAGAATTGCTATGAGAGGCTGGCTGCTGTGCACTCTCAGACACACTAGTGACTGCCAGGTGTCTCTAAATGGGGCTGGAAGGGCTATTGGCCTCCCTGGTAGGAATCATGCCCTGGGCAAGGTGTTGCACCACTGCACAAACCAGCTGTCAAGGAGACTACTGTGTCATCAGGAGGATTTACATGAAAATAAGATCTTCACAGAGACTTTGCAGATAAGACCTCCAAACAATGCAAAAGAGGAGGAAAATCTAGAGACTACCCTCAAAGAAACAGTGGATAGAGGCTCTCAAGACAAGATAAGCTAGAGACAAAGTTTTTTGCCAAGAGAAAAAAAGCTTTTCCTCTCACTACAGATAAACGATTATATTATTATTGACCTAGGAACAGGTGAGGAAAATCAAAACCTAACAGAGGACACATCAGAGCCAGGTGAGCTTGAATTAATTGTTCACATCACAAATAAGAAGTAGCAGTTGAGGCATTAGAGACTGAGAGACTAGAGGAACCTATCTATTTGATCAGATGATTGTAAAGACTGTTGCTTGTGAGGTGCTTGAATTCAGGACACTGTAGAGATACTACCAAGTCTTTGTTGGACAGATGGAGGAAGCTTTATGATAGCAGGAGTTCCTACTCATTGTAGGCCATTAATTACCCTGATATCTACTGCTGGGGTAATAATGGCTGGGTATCAAGCGGATTTTTTGAACCTGTTAATGACAATTTCTTGGTGCAGCTGATTCAGAAGCTAAGTAGCAAAGGCACTTTGCCAGACCTGTTGCTCACAAACAAGGTAGAACCAGACAGGAATGAAACTGGTAAACATTTCCATGACATAAGTTATAAAAGATTTCTAAGTCTCAAATCCATCTCCCATGCATCTGGAAATAAATTATTTATTTCTAACTAAACACTGAGCAGATTGATGTTCAGCTCTTAAAGAATTCAATGATTATATGGTATCAGAATTTTGAATAGCTTAGCCCAATAAACATGGGTTATAGTAATAAAAATACTGAATAATAATGATAATAATAAAAACACTAAATGCAAATTTAGAATTGCATCATGAAGATTTCAGTGGTTTTACTAATCATTATCAATAAATTACTTTTTCTACTTATGAATTATTGAATAGCTGTTGTGCCTCAGTCATTGGGAAAGAACTTCTTAATTTCTGTTAACGTTTCCTCATTTATAAGTAAAATCTCATTATTACTGCTTTACTTTTTCATCCATTTTAAAAAAAAATCTGCTTCCCACTGCTATTAAAATAAGTGAAAAAATTACTATGTGATATGAAAAACATTTTTTTTCTATTTTCATGCCTATTCTTACTTAATCATCTATTTAAACCAGCTAGCCTTCAGAGCAGCCAGTCTTATGATGATATGGGACTTTCAGCAAACCTGTTTAATACAGCCAGAGTATCTACTTGATAAATAACTTGATAGCTGGTCTTGGAAAAGCCCTCAAAAACTTCTTATTACAGGGTTTCTTATCGTTACTAGAAATAAAAAGAAAGAAAATCCAGAGGGCCAAATACTCACATAACTTTAGTCACTGATAAAGATCTGTTGAAAATTTCTAAAGAAATGCAATACATATCAATTCTCATCTAACGTGCCTGGAAGATATTTTCTGGACACACTTCAGATTATCGTCTTATTCTTAAGTAGTGAACAATGCATCAATAAAGCTTCTTCTACTAACTACAAATATCTCTAAGTATTTAAAATATTAAAATTAGTTTCAGGGCCTCTTAAACATATGTTAAACAAATGTTAGTTCTGTTAGCTTTTGTCTTCTCCATTATTGTCCTTCATCCCTAAGGTCTTCAAATAACAGAAATCTTTTTGTACAATAAAACACAGTATGAAAACATTTGTACGCTAAAATGCTTTTTAGAGATGGAATTCAATATCTGAGTGAGAAAGAAAAAGCTTTTTTTTTTGCTAAGTGGAGTTTTTCTAAAATAGAAAAATCAAAGAAATTACATCTCATAGAAATGCACTTTTTATGCTTTGCTTTACACATTACAGTACCACCAAGAAGTAACCACAGCTAAGAGAAATAAGTTATGAGTGGAACAAATACAGGCTCATCTTCTCCTTCATTACTGTGTTACCTCTGCTTCGTTATCTCTACAGTATTCTTAATAGGTTTAGAAGGTCGTAGGAAACATATTTCTATCAGTCAAATAATCACATGAAACTATGAATATAATCATACAGTGATCTATAAATAACATATTGCAACAGGGTTACTTTCTTGACTATAAACTGCACTTGAAAATTACTCAAAAAGCTGTATTTTCATGGGGGGGGGGGAATGATATGTAGGGAACTAATGACAGCATTGGTATTGTTAAACTTCAGTACCAAGTATAAAGTCTATGCTGCCTGTATAAATGTGCTGATTATAACAGCATGAGTTTTCCAGTAGCATGTATGCAACTATATTGCATATGTTACTAGCAAGAAAGGAGGTTTCTTCTGATTTAAAGAAAAATAGAGATATTTCATATTCATAGACAAGCACTGGCAGTTACTAAAGTCAGCCAACTGCCACATTACCTCTTGCAGAAATATACAAAACACATCTTTTCAGGAGGATGTCAAAATGAAACTAGATGAGTACCTCTTAATGGTAAAAGACACTTTATCAGAGTACAGTCCTTCTGGCACAGGTTCATACGCAGCACCTACTATCTGCAAAATGAATAACCTACAGTTAATTGAAGAAAAATGTTCCATTATTTATTTGAAGATGCTATACAGTAAATATTGTTCCTTGAAACAACCTGTTGGGCATTATATCATGATCTTTAACTTGTGAAAAAGAACACATCTTCTCACACAAAATGTCACTTCTAATCAGGTGTCAACATTAATGTACATAATCACTGTGCTACCAATAAAGAAACACAAAAAAACCCCTCTATCCACAATGCTATAGAAAATCCAGTATCATAGTACATCAACGACTCTTATATAGCTAAAGCTCCTATTATCAAATACAATGATAAAAATGTGCTAGTCTGAGAGGTAACAATACACTAACATTTACAAGCAATTTTTTTCAATTAGAATGGCAAGACAGCAATTCATACTCTTGTTCTCATTCACACATCAAACCAGAGAGCATTTTATGCTTCTATAACCTTAAACATAAATTTTTATGGATCTAGTGAACACATAGAAATAACTTATAGGTTGATCTGGTAAATCAAAATACCTTAGTTGCCAAGGAGAGCATATTGGTGCTGTAAAAAGGGGGATTCAGGGTTGCCATCTGATAAAGAATGCATCCTGCAGCCCAGACGTCAGCCTTCTCTCCATACGGCTCACTCTTTACAACTTCAGGGCTAAGTAAAAAGCCATGCAAACAAGTTTTTAATTAATTCACCTAGAATTAGGTGCTTTTGTTTGGAAGAAAAAAAAAGTAAACCACACAATATTTAATTAATCACTACAAGGTATTTTCAGAGCACGTATAATTACATTCAAAAGGTTGCATTTGTTTCCTTCACCAGACAAATTCTGTAAGTGGAAGTATAAGTAATAGCTTTTTCACTTCTACTGCAGTTCTTTTCACAACACTAGCAGGTTGTATTTTTTTCCCTTATCCTTTCCACTCACTTCATGTTATAATAACTTTGGACTTAATGGATACAAATGAACTACAGTATTCAGAACTTGTTTACAATGATGGCGTTTCAATAAAATGGAATAGAGAACAGATAAATAAGTCACATCCTCTTGCAATTCGGATATCATAAATATTTCAATGAGATTCCTATATTTAGAATACTGATGGGGTAAGATTTTGCTGTTAAAGTAAGTAAACAAACTTTATTCATTATATAATTTTCATTTTCTTAAAACTACTGTAATGCAGTCCCCGTGAGGATGCTGCATGGACACTCAGCTGCCAGCTGAACGAAAATTAAAATAAAATCCATTTAAAGCAAATGAAAGAAGGCAATACTTTCAGTTTTGACTCAGTACAAAGCAGACTCCACTTCCTTGTTTGAATTTTATCAGCAATTTCCTAATCCTGAATGATAATAATTTACTTTAGTAGAGATGTTCTGATGCTAGAGTTCAAGTCTTAGCAGTAAGTAAAGGTCATACCCCATAAAGTGGCTTCTTCTCACTTAGCATCTTCTCGTTGCAAATATTCACAGATATAAAAAATACTTGACTCCTTTCATCCGTAAAATCAACTTGAAAATGTACTTTTTCCTTTGAGCTTAGAATTTGAAACCACTATATCAACTTCATGATTGTAGTACTGATATCTTTGGTAAAACATCTTATTTTGGAGATGAAAAGTACTGAGCAAATTCAATTAATGATGCAGTCTGGATAAAGTATATTACTATAAGGTGTGCTGCTGTTTAGTGCAGAAAACAGGTTTTTTTAAAATAACAGGGATGAAGTCCCTTAGATAAACTGCTGTTACGAGGAGAAATGATCTTAACAGAACAGAGGTCACTGTGTGAGGAAGTGGGAGAGACTCATAGGTCATACATTTCTGATATCGATTCTTGAGTGAAACACAATTAGAAATTTTCCTTGAATTTTGCTGCTGTTGTTACATAACCATAGAGGGGAGTACAGGTTTTAGAAAATAGTGTAGCCATTTCTGTAGCGAGACTGTCATTATTCCTCACCGTGACACTAATTCACTAGAGGGCTATGTAGAAATTGAATTTTTATGTATTAAATGTGTCTATCAGAGAAAATATCAGTGTTGCAACTTATCACATAGATGGTTAGCTCAGTAAAGTCCCTCTCAGTAAAATGTTCTAAGCGTGCTCCTATTCAGAAAAATGAATCTAACTGAAATTTTACAATCTTTGATGCTAGTGGTAGTTTTCATGCAATAAAGAGACATAAAGTTATAAATTACTAATTTTTAAGTTACTAAATAATATTAAAAAAAACAAACTGGGGTTATTCAGGCCAAGTTCACATAACTATGCAAAAAGATGCATAGGTGTCGTAGAAAGAATAAGCTGAACACAGCTGAGAAAGAATTAGAAGCAACCATGACCTAGCCTTCAGAATCTTGCGTGTGTGAACAGTAGGGAAGACTCAGCTTAATGTCCAGAGCAAATACTGGGCTGGTGACTAGGAAAAATGTATTTATCACTACTATAATTTGGAAATCACTGAAAGAATACAGTGTTGACAGGGTTGTGGTTTTAGCATGTTTTCACACAAATGCATAACAGTTGGCAGTTAATGAGGTAATTTGGTCTGTTTATTCATGCTGAAAGTCTTCTTGTTCTAAATGCACATCTGATATGTGAGGATATTTTAAATCCAAAGGAGAACTGGCAGCAGAGTACAATATGATCTTTTCTTTCACAACAAATGTCTTTAGTCAGAAGTCTCTTACATTTAGAGCATTAGGATGACCAATACCTTAAATAAATGCTGTCTCATGCTGAAGTACTTTAAATTACTGAAGAAAGATTTATCTAAGATGACCATGAAAGTTTTACAAATAATATAAAAACGTATCCTTATATGATACTATGCTTTCATGGCTATTAATTCTGTAATTTAGATTTTAAAACAGAATTTTCAAATATTATTTATTTACTTTTGAGAGATGTAGTGAAATCCCTCACCACATTCCACAGGCTTGCCTCACCATCTGCTGGTTTGAAATGTGTGTGGGCTGCAGTATTTGTTGACTAGCAAAACAGTTCTGCAGTCAAGTTGCATCTTCTGGATCTGCACTGTCGAGGGATGCCAAGCAGAAAAAGCACCCAGTTCTGCTCCTGTACACTGCCACCCACAAATAGGAAGATGTTGGGAGTACATATGTTTGTCCAATTCAGTTGAAACGTGTGTATAAGCTGTCACTGTCTGGTCAAGACTAGAAAAAATTAGTAGAACCAGATACTGAATTTCTTTCCATAAAAACCCTACAAAAATTTGTCTTAGCCACAAACACTGAAAATTAATTTAAGGATGTAGCAATGGCATGACCTTTTTTGGTTTATTTGTAATGGCAGGATTCTTCCTTTACTTGTTAGATTAAGGGATCTTAGTTGGCTAAAATAGGAAAGTGGCACTAATAAAATTTTTAGGAAACAGAGGTCCATATTGCAAAATGCATTCAGTGTCAAAATCAAACAGATAAAAGGAGAAATTCTAAGAGCTTATAATTTCATTTCCATTGCTCCAAGGGCTGATCATACTGCCACAAGGCAGCAGGACTGATGCTATATTCTATCATACCCACAGTCTTCGATATTAAGAGAGGCAGCAGATACTTATATAATTAGTCATTAAGTTCTTGTAGCTAACATATTCAACATAATCACAATAGAGTTTCTCTAAGTTTACAAACACTGCTTTTTTTTCCAAATTACACATTCAAGCTGAAAAAGCTTACTTCAGCAGCATTATGTTAACTATAGGAGAATTCTTCACTAAACAAATGTCCATAAGAAACACAAGACTATATTCTTCTAAATGAGAGACACGGAAATATATCCACAGAATAATTCTCCAAATTCCCAGCATTGTAAAACTGTTTCTTAGAAAGTTCACTCTTGCTTCACATAACAGCATTGCTTTTATAATTAATAACTCTTCTATGCCAACAGCCCTAAAAAATCAGTCTTGAACTTGATTAAGCTTAATCCAAAGAGTTATCTTCTTTTTCTTCTGAATAATTCTGCAAAATTAAGCAACTATTTTAAATACAGGAGGTAGCTTTCCAGACTAACCCACCTTTATCATTATTATTTTTTAAAAAAATATCTTTACAATATTTGTGCTATTTGTAAAACAGAAAACACATTTCACTAAATTATTTCTACATGGTCACGGAGATAGCTTTACAATCTAGCCTTCATCTATAATTTTGCTCACTGATGTTATTTTGTCATGTTTTCTATTTAAATACTAGAGATTTACAAACAGCCTGTCTGGATCTGAATCAGCCATATTATCATATACCTATACAAAAGATGACTGTCCTCACTGGATTAGCTCACATTTATATTAGTTATTAGCAGATAGATTTTAAATTTTAAAATGCAGGAAGAAGTCCTAAACTTGGAGGGGGAGGATATGAGGAGATGAGGGGAGAAGCTTCTAAAGCTTCTAAGAAGTGTTGTCAATACAATCAGGCTGACTTTACATGGAATCAGTGAAGATTTCCCAAGATCCACAGAACTTCAATAAGCCACTCACGAGTTGTCTCGGTACAGTGTTCACCAGTTAATCAAAGTGCTTCCAACAGGTGAAAGAACAAACTGGTATATGTCATTCTACATTATGAGAAGTATTTTCAAATGAGACATGATTTCACCTAGACACGGATTAATTAAGAGTGACTCTTCAAGACTAACTCTCTGAAGAAGTGATGACTGTAATGAAAGAGAAAATATGCATATACCACTACAGAAAATTTTAACAGTGACAGAATTATTGCTTTTAGTCTTTATCATCTGTCCAATTAATTATTTAAAGATTGATGGAGACTCCTGCAGCTGGTGATGGTTATACAAACAATCTTGCCTAAAAATCATAGTAATCCAAGCTGAAAACAGTTGGAGGCTAGAAAAGTATCAAATATGCTATCCCATTTTTTTTTTCCCTATGGATACTGACTTATTGCCACTGTTAGAGACAAGACAGTAGGAGAAATGGTAGAGATGTTTGCCATATAAACATATGGCAAACACATAAACATACCAATAAACCTTGAGGGGAGAGGAGGAGTGGGGGGGAGCACATGGAGTGGGTTGCCAAAGAGTCTCTGCAGCTTCTAATAGCTTCAGATATTCAGATATCATTGTGAACTATAAAATAAGACTTGCTTGCAATAGATGGTCTTTTTAGTTGCTGGCAGAACTCAGATCGAAGTAGAGGACAGGATATACTGTCTTTGCATCTGTAACTACCACAATTCACTATGCAAATGAGACTATTCTCTAGCCCAGGTTAACAATCGATTTAATAAGTAATATCTTGAAAACCTTCAGAGGTAAAGGCTACACAGCTTCTCTGGGCAGCCTATTCTACATTTGTCTGTTATAATAGTGAAAAATAAGTTGCCTTACATCAAGTTAGAATCTCTGTCTGTTTCAATTAATGTCCTTTTTCTCAGAAGCAGGCTAAGAACACAAATTTCAGTCCAATAATGAGAAATTCAAGGGTATGCTTGTGTTTAGGCACCATTTCTAGCGTCCTATGAACCGTGTGGCCCATTGTCACTTTACTTAACTACTGCAGGATAATTTGTTTGGAGACCAGTGAGAAAGAACATTGGTTTACTCTATAATTAGTTCTCTGAATCACTGAAAGAGGGAAAATAGAAAAGCAGTTGCTGCTTGTCACAGTTTTTCTCTGGATAGCTTACTGTAAGCTACAGATATGCATTCAGTATTATAGCTTCATAATTACCACTAAAAGCAACAGAAGAAACAGGAATTACAAAACAGAAAGTTTGAATACAGAACATCTGTGAACATTGCTAAAAGCTATTTGCATTTCTCACCTACAAGAACAAATTGATGTATGCCTTTTGGGGATATTCTGTTTATTCACTTGAGTGATGAAGTTGGAACAGGATTTTCAATCACTATAGTTTTATTTTTTGAAATTTATTGCCAAGTAATTCCATAATAATTCATTCCATTGTCTTCTAACGTGTACATTTTTCTCATTATAAATTACATTACATATTTTTTGTAAAATATGTAACATACATAACATTTCCTCTTAATAAAAGACACCTTTCCAGGCATCCTAAACTTCTTCTGGTGCCTATAGAAAAAAGCATCATATACACTATTTTTAAAATATATGAGCTTAGGAAGACATTTGCTACCCTTAGGTTGCAATCCTATGGTATATTAAATGCTCTTGCCACCAGGTGGGGAATGTAATTTTTAAATGGATGATGTCATCTGAGAGGTAACTTTCCTGTGTATAATTGCTCTCTGATCACTGTAATCTCAACAGTTTCATTTTCTGGTCCAAGTATTGCCTGTGTGTCCAGAAAGTACTTCTACATTCATATAATTTAGTTTATGGAGAGGCACAACCAATCTGAGGTCAGTGACAGCACACTCTAGGATACAGCAGACTATATCATAATGCTTCTCATCTTCAAGAATTTTTAAATGCCTGGTTTGATGTGGAAGGACACTTTTCACTGCAAATATCAGTAAACTTGAATAGGCAGTCTCCATCTTAACACTTTCTTACAACACATATTCAGTGCCTAAAATAGCAGCAGATGTTTTATACTTCATCTTTTGGGGGTTTATTTTAAAGTTTTGAAAGCAGTGATACGGACTTACAGTTAACATTCAACAACTGATTTGTATTTCTTTGAATGTACAAACTTTTAAGCTTTTGTGTGTTGCTTAGGGATGCTGAACATTAACTTTGAGAAAGAATTTATGGCCTGTAGCACTGCAGTAAGACAGTGTCCTAGAACACATGAAAAACTGTCAACAGTTCACTTCTAATTCACCTATGTCACATATTAATATAAATCAAATGACATTTGATTCACGACATCTTGACTCCTACTGCTTTGTTAAACAAACAAAAACTTTCTTCATATCTAAACCATTTAATACCCAAGGAAGAGCATGTTCAAAGCACAAGCTCCTTTTCTTGTCAGAGTCACTCGTATCTGCTTTTTTCTGCAGTGAAACTTAAAGCACATATGAAATTGTGAAGGCCATATGTGGTAGGTTGTTTAGGCTATATATTTGAAATATATTGTATCCAAGATATAGTTTTCTTCCTGCTGCTCCCAGTTAGTCTGTTAGTCTGTTCTGCTGTGCCAGCACAAGTACTTCACATTATGCATTATGCATCAGACCAAAGACCTGATGCACCTGGAAAATGACCTACATTATTTTTAGCCAAGTCAGTTGTCTAATATAGTTCATCATCATATGCTTATGCAAATGCTGTGTTGGCCAAGGAGTGGTATGGCTGCTTAGGGGAGGATGGGTGAGTGGTTCACAGTTGTTTTTCTTTCCTTGAATCATTTCATTGACATAGTTTATATTATAGTCTTAAAAACAATGGGTACTAAAAGAAATCTGGGAGACTCTTCAGGAAGAGATTCAATATAGCTGCCAAGAGGCCAGCTTTATAAATATAAAAGCAGCCTTCACTGAAACATGACTTATAGTTTTACTCTTATTTCATAACGCTCCACTGAAACTTTTTTTTTGCCTTTGTTAAGAAAGCAAAATTTAGTCAGACAAAACATAACTAAATCAAGAAAATGTATAAAAAAGTATAAAATCTCTTCTCCAATCCTCTTTCTGAGCATAAAGCCAATATAAAAAGCTGCTGGAAAGACTGGAAGAATTTTATTGTGAGGACTTCTGTGTTCATACTCAAAAGCAGACCAGCAAGGTACATTCAACTACTACATGTTCTCCCATCTTTGAACTCTGTACTTTTCCTGCAAGAGTATACATCTCTGAGAGTTAGAAAAGATTCATGTATATTTGACACACCTTTGTTTTGTGTCAACTTTGTATTTTCACTGCTTTTACTTACACAAAGTTTTAGCACTAGTGAAAAGGCACTCTTTCTGAATCTCGTGAAGCAGTAAAGTGTCTTTTTTAAAAGTATTTTTAAAACAGATGGATATGTTGCTCAAGAGACTTTCATATCTAAATGTTCTCATGTTTGAATATATGGAAAATAATGTGCTTCAAAAAATTCACAGACATGGCAATTGCATATTTGCTGGGACACCACTGATAACTTCAAAGTCTTCTTAAGCATCAATGGCAGCAGTTAGAACAAAAAATCTGCCAAGGATTCTTCTAATGTGTAGGGTCATAGGTTCTTGAAAGCGTGGAAGACATCAGTGTGACAATCTTGTTCAAATATAGTTATGCCAGAAATGGTGTTGTCAGCTGAATAAACCAATATATGCTTAATTTGACAACGTGGAACAACTAATTGAAATTTAAGAAGCATGACAGTATCTGTCTCATGGTATCTAAATGAATTAACTTCTCTACAAGTATGAACTTTCTCAGCAGTTTTTACATGTGTATGTGTGTGCACGTCTATGTAGGTCTATGTATATATAGACACGTACATATGCATATATGCATACATATACACAGTAATGCTGAAAGATATATTTTGAGTTTCTAGAATTTTCTAGCCAGAATGGTTTTTCATGAATATTTCCTTTCAAAAAATACAGCAATTCAAGAGTACTTACAGTGTACAGTACTATTCACTTGCATTGTCAAGAAAAATTGAAAGAACTCTCAACATAATACAAGGGCCTACATTAACAAATTTAAATATCCTTTATAAGCAGAACACAAGTATTGGAGTTTCATGGGCTTTTATGTGCATTTATCCCAAAAAAAAAGAGTTTCTATAAACTTTTTTTAAAGTTAAGCATCTATTTCCAATGCTTTGTCTCCTCATCATGGTACAGTGTGTAGATATACTAGGAAAATATCCCATAAAAATGCAATTTGGTCTGAATTTGGCCTTCTTGTCTATACACTGTTAATCTGGGAAAAAAGTTCCTAATAGTCAGTGTGTAAAACTGTTTCTAGAAATGTAAAATGTTTCTAGAACTTCACATGTTAAAAAACTTGTTTCAAAGACCATTTTAAAAGCTGACATTTATAGCAAGCTGCTTTTTCCTTTAGTTGTCTTATTATTACTGAAGAATGTCATGAAGTGTCACCTTTCACAGTGTAATGAAAATACAGTTGTATCTAATCAACTCAAAAGTTTCATAGCTATTTCAACCTTTTTATACATTTTCCAGGTTATCATATGTATCTCTGAGTAAGGACAAGCCAAAGTATCCTTAATATGTAGTTTAGTGTTCCAGTGTTACATACAGAGCCTTTGGGAGCCTTAAATCTTGAAAACATATTAAAGTTCTAATTTACACTTATTACTCCTTCAGACACGTCATGAAAAAAAGCCTAAAAAAAACAAAAGAAAGTATAAGGCAGATTCTGAAACTTACAAAATACAATTTCCCTTCAAATTGATTTTTTATATATATTATTAAAGGCAAGTATCATTGCATGGTCCACAAATCTGATGATCTTAATTCATACAAAAACATCTAGCAGATTGTCAAGCTGTCAATTTTAACAGAAATGCTGTATATAAATTGTATTTCTAAGTTGTGGTAAAGAGGTATCCATATGCATAAAAACTGAAACACTCATATTCTGACAGGTACTCATAATATGCATCTGACAGATACTTCTAAGAATGAATTCCTTCCAAACAGAAATGTTTTCCAGTGAATTATAACTAAAATTTCCTATAAAGAGCTTTGAGGAATTGCCTTAAGTCTGTAACCGTACAAACAGCTCAAGAAAACAAAAATGTTTTTTCTTTTATCTAGGAAATAGAAATCTGAACACTTAAAAATAAAGGATTTTGCTTCTTGAGCTACATGCTTCTCAGAATGAAATTCACTAAATGCCTTTGCCCAAATAACCAAGCTTGTCAAGATATTGCATGAATACCTAAAATTGAAAGGGAGACATGGAAAAATAGGTGCAAGATGACCATAAGAAGTATCAAATCCAATTCTACGGCTCTAAAACAAACCTAAATCTTTAATAGCAGATTTCACATAAGGTATTAAATTCACCAAACTTTAAACTCCTATAATTAAATTTATTCTCAGTTAGTGCTCTAGATCCCTCTATAGCAAATGGAGAGAGACAGGCACATCAAGTAGTTGATTTATCTCATCCTAAAATAGCTGTTTAAGATCGATAGGAAGAAATTAATTATTGAGGTGTCTATTTTTTTCCATTAGTTTCAGTAATCATCTAGCTGGTTGACTCAAATAAGATGCCTCATTTTTGAATGACTCCCATAAGCAAGGTGAATCCCAGCCACATAGACACTTGATTTTGACAGTAACTTTTTTCACAGTAAGGTGTGAATTAGATAACTTTGCAAATATTTGGATTTGCTGGAATCTAATATACTAAACAATTAATTCATAAATATTTCCCTGACAGCATGTGATTGCAAGAAAAAAAATCAAAACAAGAAACCCACCAAAAACAATATTAAGCCTCAAAATGATTTTTTTTAAAAAAGCAGAAAGCTGAACATTTTATCTGAATAAATTTCATTGTTGTTTTTATAGAGAGTTTTTAATTCCAAAATCTAAATAAAGCCTATTGATCTAGTTGCTTGCACAAATCCTCATGAAAGTCAGTACATGAAATACAAGCACAGACTCATAACTTAATCATCTAAGCATAACTTGGTATTAAACAAAGAATATATTGTATGATGGCTTGCTTACGAGCGTTAGCTTAAAAAAGTAAAGTTACATGGGAAACCGAGAAAAGACTAAAGAGAAGGAAGGAAGAAGTTTGAGATATCACCTCATTCTATTCAGCTCACCCTTGTAATATGGGTCAAGAGCAAAATACGATGAGTGACGTAAGCTGAACTGTCACATGACCTGGTGATATGAAAAACATTTAATTCCACAGTTTTATTCTTTAAATTATTTCACAAATTCCTTTCAGTAAAAAAAACCAAAACCTTTATCAAGTCCTCTTGATATAGGAAATAGAAAGAGAATATCATACATATTAGTTTGTAAACAGTAATCAACAAAATCTATCAACAAATTACATTTACGACATGCTCCTGCATCTCCTAAATTAATAACTTGGCACCTTGATCTCTACAAAAATACACAGATTACTTGTCTGCAGTGGGGATAATATAGCTAATTCACTGCTATATGCCTGGAGGACACTCTTTGCTACCTCTTTAGTCATAAAATCATCGACCCTTGTTTGTTCATTTCAAATTGTGGAGAGCCTAGACACTGAGCAGAAACTCAGTAAAAGAGTTTTCTTCACCAGGCTAGATAGCAAATGCAGATATATACATCTGTCTGAAACTATGGGGTATTCAACTTCCTTATGACATTCCTGTAAGCAGTGACCAGCCATAACCAAGAACTCTGAGGATTCTGGATGTGGAAACTGTCAGCTGCTCATATGAGTAACATAATTAAAGGCAATTTAACTCCTAATTATAAAGTCGCAAAAGCTATTCAAGTATCAGCAAGTAATTGATTTTTACCTCTCCATGTTTTCATTCAGAGCAGACTCTTCCATAATGCCTATTTTAAATCATACCCTGATAAAACTAGGGATGCATTTTAAACAGATAATATGGCCACTGTAAGAGACAAAATTGAATGAAAGTCTACAGGTTGCTCTGCTGCAGATGACTCAAACACGAACCTTTCATTCATTTAGAAGGCATCAATGCCCGTTTATAACATTTCTTAACCAAATGTCAATCCTATATCTTATTCTAATTATTTTCTTTATTTTTATTATTCTGGAAGATTATTACAAACATTCAGCCTTCTACTTGTTGGTCAATTCTGGATGTGTCCTTTCAGTCAGATGCATTAGCGTACCTCATGCTGCCTCCAGTAATTCTTAAGCTGCAGCTGGCTTGCCTTCATGAATCTACTACTGTACCAAACAGGAAAGGGTAAAAAGAGCAGTCTTTAAAACCTAGTCTTAACATTTCTCTAAAGGCCACTTAGTGCTCTAGTGCTTACTGTAATAATGCCTCTAGATAGCTCAGACACTCTGATCTGTTACAGCAGCATATGCTTTATCTTATTCTACAACTACTGTTATCATAACAACAAAAACCATTGTTCTGTGCAAAAAAAAAAATCATCTAGGGGGAAAAAAAAGTATAAAAGAGAAAGAATAAATCGAGTAAAGATTTAGGCAGTTTGAACAACCCTTGACAAAGCTTTGAAATTTGGCTATGAAAAAGCGAGCAACTGAACAAAAGCTATACCTGAACAAATGCTACACCTAAACTATACCAAGATCCAACTGAAAACAGTAAATAACTTTAACTGAACATGAACTACATGGTAAAACAACAAACATACTACTAAGGAGACAGCAAAGACAGCAAGATGACATGCAATGGCACTGGAAACTGGACCAGCACATCATATACTAAGCAGCAAAGCTGAACAAGGAATAGTAAAGGTTGAGAAATAGTAAGGATCTGCAAAGATACCAATATGGCTGACACTGAAGACAGAAGAAAATGGGGGAAAAAACAGAATAAAACCCCACCAAAAGTATTCTAAGCACTGCAGTTCAGATATCATAGTAACACGGTTCATATATATGTGACTCTTTTGAACTACTGAAAATGAAAATATAAAATAATAACAAACAAATGCCAGAAACATTGGACTAAAAAGACATTTACAAGTTCATAAATTGATTAATTGACTGACCTTATTCTAATAAGAAGTATTCATATATCATGAAATGTATGAAATTATTACTTTAATACTTGAAAAAATAGAAGTATGTAAGACTTCAGAAGCTAGATGACCACCACTCACTTGTCAGAAAACAAGTATAGAAACTAACCTGTGTGTTTGCACACTCTCTTTATTCAAGAAAACCTAGGCTCTGACCTTAAGCTATTTCTAAACATTTGTGAGTAAAACAGCCCTTCTCATAGAACTCATACTAGCTGATCTGGATGAACTAGTCCACGTCACTTCCAAAGTGTTCTGTTTTCTTTCAGTTCAAGATTTCTTTGCATTCTCTCCTGTCTAGTATTAAGCTATGCCTTATGGTGGGGATTTCTATCATTTCCATTGAAATGTTTTTCTAGAGATAAATACAGATTTCTTCGTGATTTCTTACTTTGTTTCAAATCACTTCCAGTTTTACTCCCATGTATAATGCTACGTAATACTGGATGTAGCATTAAGTACATTTCAAATGTAAGGTGACATTTAGTTATCTAGACAAAGTTGTTACTTAATAAAAAGTATATAAAGTTAAATCATTTGGTCTTCCTATAAAGTCAATCTCTGTCAACTACTTATAACATTCTTCCTTGAAGATTATCCAGCTCATCTTTTTTAGTCATGTTCACAATGAAGCATAACGTTATAGGCAGAGTTGCACTGTGGCATAGAGATGGAGACAGTATTATCTGCCTGTTCTCAGCTCCACTGTCCCTGTGGATTCCACCTGCAATTGCATGGGACTTTTTGCCAACACACATTATTATAAACCTATGCATGAACTACAACCACATTATCACAATTACATTTCATTGCTATGCTTCATTCACAGAGTGGATACTTGTATTAATCAGTTTCCAGAAGATCCTCTGGTAAAAGAATCTGAAAGGATTATTTAACTTCTGTTACCTTTCTGATTAAATCAGAAAATCCTCTCCAGCAGCCAGCTGTACCATGAATGCCAGAACTGGTGCAAGACTTCTTTTTCCCTAGTTTTCTACTCTTCCTCACCCCATAGTTTCTCAATTTCGGATTGTCTTTATTGTCTAAATACAACAAACTACTGTCATATGACAGCATGTACTGTAGCTTATTTGGAATACAAATTTTCAGCTAAGGTTAAAAACTTTTCTCATGAAGAAGCTTAAATTGTGTGTCTACTCACAATCCATCACTAAATTGTCACACATATGAACTCTCAAATTTGGTTGACATTGGTGAAATGGTTCAGAAGCTATATTTGAAGTAAGAAAGAAAATTGGCAATTGGTTTGCTTAAAAAGCATCATAAAGCACGCTAAAAATCAAGTACACATGAAAGTACACCACATTTCCTCATCTGAAATTATCTTTTCCATCAGAAAAATGCTTTAAATAATTGAAAATGTTATCAGGTCACTAGAATAAGCAATGAGTAAAAACAGCTATTGCAGATCTCTGCCAGAAATAATATCACAATATTGATTTATACAGTGCTGTCACAAGACAATTATAAATAGAAGTAATGACCAGTACTGCAAAAGAAATTTGGATAACAACACAGAATGCAGACTCGCTGTGTAGTCCTTAAACAAAAATTAAGATCAAGAAGTATTTTCTCCTCCACAGCAGAGATGAAGAAAACAAGTAAAATTGTACCTCTATCACTAAAATATGATTTTTGCGAAAACACCACAAAGAGGAAATACTTCAACTTTTGTATGAAAAGTCAAACCTTGCATAACATTGTTCTATGTATCCTTTTTTCCAATATTTCAGAACAACTATGTTTCAGAAAGATCAAGTTACTTCACCAACTAACATGGAACATTCTCATCTGTTTCTTAATGATACCCAAGGGGGTCTAGTCTTCTTCTTCGGTTTCCCAACATTTTATCAGGATCAGTCAGGTTATTATGATGGGATTTTCTATTCCTTCCCAATCCCAAAATGCACTTAATTTCCCTGAGTATTTCCAAAATTTCTGTATACATATACAATTACAAAAACATTCACCATAAATATGACTCGGATAGATAACTTTTACTTCTTTATCTCTTGATTTGTTGTTGATACATCACTTTCATAAGTTACAGTCCTTTTTGTGAAACAAAGAAAGAGCAGGTATACCTGAAAGGAAACATCATTCTCTATAACCATGTACAATTTGCTGTCTCTTCTGGGAAGGCCTTCGAGACAGCAAGATAATAAAGACTGTTACAACTATCTTGGAGCAAATTGTTTCTGGTGACTTATGAGCTGGAAAAATACTTCACATTTCATTACCCATTCCCTAAAGCAGTCTTTTCCTCATTTTTTAATGTATTAAGTGTAAAGACATTTAATATATTTGGTGTTCTAGACATACACATTGACCAATTTTATTAATTTATGGACAAAACTAATCAAAAGGAATTCAATTAGTCTGATAAAGAATAAAACCTAGTTTGAAGCAGAATTAAAAGCCATCATATTTACAAAGCATAATTATAAGAGCCCTCTCTCAACATAAACCAGTGTCTGCTGTTATTTTATGATTACATCGTTTCTTAAACTTGCATTAGCAAATTGATTCAGTCAACTCCAAACAGAAACACATTTGGTACATATAGTGACACGCTTTTATTTGAATGACTCATAATGCTGAATAATCAGAGTTAAACAATAAACATCAGACACTACTTTAGACATTTATTATTTTCTGTACTATGTTGTCTGATCCAATTGCATCTCAAAATACCCAAAACTATTATCCTGTCAATTCAGAAGCAGCAATTTCTGCCACTCTGAAATAACAATGCTGTCTCACAGCTCTTTTCCTTCTTCCTCCTTTAATTTTTTTTTGTGTAGAAACTAATATTGCTGGTCTTGGTAGATATGCACTCCCAATATTTTGATTATTTTACAATCCTTCTTATCTACTTAAATCATTAAATGAAAACAAAAACCTAACAGAACAACAACCAAAATTTCAGCCCAAGCACTGAATAAGTCTAAAGGCTCTGCCTCTGCTTCCTGACTTGTGTTAAAATACTCAATCAGCTCATCTCATTCCTTGTGAACAGGTTTCTATAGCAAAAAGCTCACTGTTGCATACAGTACTAGCTAAGTAGGCAGAATCCAGCACATCCAGCTGTTTGCAAAGCCTTTTTTACATTCTTAAGTTATTATGACATGTGAAAGATTTTAATGCTTTGGCCTGTCATTTTAAATGCTACTCAAGCATAATTTGAAATATAAGCAGATCCATACTGTATCCTTGTTCTCTTTTTGGACTGCAGACAGGCAAAGATCACTGTTTGCATGATTTTGCCTGTGGAACAGAACTGACAGGTAACATCAAGTAACATGCCAAAAGACCGCTTACTGAGAGACTGCAACATGTAAGTGACATTTTCTCCCCATATCTACATCGAAATAACAGGACAAGGAGGTAGAAGAAGATCTGTCAAAGTCTTAGCTCTGATGTGAACTTCCATGTTTGAAGACAGAGTACGAGAAAAAAGTATAAGCAAATGTTAAATGAAAGATATTTAAGTCTACAGAACATGACTTTCAAATAAAAATCACCTGTAACGGAGCACATCAACTGCTGCTAAATTAATATCGACTTGTACTTTCCACAATTCAGATTTTTATCCAGCTACACTTGTTTTCTTTCATTTGCAATACAGAAACCTCAATTAAGACATGTTTGTCATTTAAACATCACGTGACCAAAAAATACTCAAAAAAACTCAGTCCTGGCCACAATTGTTTCTGTTTGAGAGGATCTGACATGCATAGAATACTCTCAATTATACACACTGTTTACATATTGAAGGAAAACTTTTGGATAGTAAATGCTTTCTCTTCAGCACGCTTGAGAAAACTAAAAACAAGACAGCAGTAATCTAGGGATTTAGGTAGTTACACTGGTACTGCAATTTAATGCAATGTGATTCCTCATTTTGGCTGCTTTTCATTCAGCAGACTGAATAATGTATGGTCTAAGGCAAAAGTTTAGAGCACCATTTATGCCTTCACCAAGTTTAAATTGCAATGTGTTTCATGCTTTTCCACCGGTGTAAATTTCAAACTTCAGAAAATGTTTTTGCAGTTTGATTATTAAAGCCAAGTATCTACAGAGCCAAAACAAATCCACTAGCATCAATTTCAAATATTTTTCAGAAGGTAAGTTGTCTACATAAACAGTGTATTCACATTTACATTAAAAACCAAAATTAAATCTGTATTGTTTACATATATCTTTTTATAACTTGAAAACACATTTCTTTATATATAAGGATATAGATAGATACAGTACCACACAAATGCAGTTGCTTCATTTTTGCACCAGCTTAACCCACAGTAATCACCATGCTACTTTCCTATCTGCTCAAAAAAAGTGACCACGAAGAGATAAGTCAGAGGACTGAATGGGGTGTGCAGGAGTACTTACCATGAGTATAGAATAGTTCCCACTACTGATGCAAGTTTGCTGTTTTCTTGCTTTTGCTTTGCAAGTCCAAAGTCAGCTACAAGAAATAAAAAGATTCACATATCTGTAATCATCCTTTTTGTATGACAATCAATGCTAGTTCTCAATAGATGAAAAGTTGGGAATGGTGGAGGAGAAGTTTGAGGGTGTTCTTTAATCCTTTAAATTTCACAGTACTGGACCATACTATATTCCTATCTCCACATTAACCAACTTATGCTTGAATCAGGTCTACCAGCTTTAAAAATATTATAAACACACTTCTCATGCTTTCACCTCAAACTACACAACCAGTTTCAGATTTCTATTAATATAGTCCAATAAACTGCATGACAATGGTATCTAATAAGTAGTGAACTAATGCCTAAATTAATACAAAAATAATGTAATTAACTTATAAATCGTTTCACTTTTCTTCAAATTATGATAGATGGGAAGGGCAGACTTCTCAAATTTAATTTCAAAGGTGTATGGAAGGGACTAATATCTGAATAGTTCATGTTCAAAGACCGCATTTGGTAAAAGGTAATGGTGACTCTTAGCCTTACTTTGTGACAAAAGCTGTAGATTTAATGAGGATCCAATTATGTTAATATAAATGCCTTTCATGTAATTATCAAGAGTCTTTCATAAAATTGGCACTCGTAATCTTCAGAGGATATATTTTTAATCTACATTCCATGCACACTGTTTGGTTTTTTCAGTTCAATACTCTACTGCTGCCTCAACACAACAATGCAGCTAAGATACACTGCACTTAATTAAATCCAAGAACAGAAAGCAAAAGAAAATCATTGTACTTGTTAAAGTCTGTTAATCAATTTTCTATTGTAATACAATTCAGAATTGGCAAGATTTATGTGGTTAATAGTATTAGAATATCTTAATGCTTCTGTTCTACTTAGAGCTCAAAGCATTCCTATTCCAATTGTTTTACAGTAAGATAGTTCAGAAACATTTTAGATCAAAATGTTCCTGATCATCAAAAAGCTGTGGCTCGGAAGAAACACAGGTAAGAAAAATTAGCTTCTGTTGGTTCTTGCTCAGTGTGATCCTCAAGGGTCTGAAAAGGAGTAGATCTCCTATTCAGAAAGGGCCTTTGAAAAGAAAGGCAAATCTAGGTACCCAGATCATAGATCATTTTCCTTTGAACAGAATGTTCAAAGAAGGACTAGCTTTGCAGTGCTTGGAGAACCCTTCCTTTTGCCCTTAAGTTAAGACAATCTTCAGGCAGTTCACTCCAGAATATATTAACCCCAAATGCATCAGAGGTTTTTGCAACATTGATATTTCCTGGAATTAATTGGGCTGAATTATTCTAAACTCTGTCCTTTGGAATCTTTCACATAATATTGTATGAAGAAAGATTATTAGGACATTACATCAATCCATAAATTCAATTCCTACTGTTTGTAAGATTTAGAAAAGGACAGAGATGGATATTTCAGTTCTGAAAGTAGTCTGTTTTAATACAACATTAGAGACTATGTGGAAAAAAGAAAGCAAAGGAAAAACCAGTCAGATCAAGTAAATATACACTCTTCCTCTTAGACTGAGGACCTCAGAAAGAGAGTTAGTGCTGTTTCATAGGCCATAACTTTTTCTAAATTCTGCTAAACCATCTTAACACCAGCAAGAAGCTCCTAAATACAATTGATGCTGTGAGAGCTAAGGAACATAAAGCACAGGACAAACAGCTTTATACAAAACATAAATGCATTTTCTTAAGTTTGTTTTTTTTCCAAGAGACCTGAATCAAAAGAAAGCAGCAAAAGTTGAACTGAATAGAAGTAGTAAAATTACTTCTTTTAATTAGGCATTTATCTGCAACTTAGAAATTGGTCTGCAACTTTCAGTACTCCAGGAGCTATTTGATGTTAAAAGTTGCTACAATAACTAACAAATGAAGTAATTTCTGAGAAGTGCAAGAGGGCTCCCATACCATTAAATGAAGATATAACCAAATATGAAGGTGACCCCTATCAAGTGGTATTCATTGTTTCAGCTGTTGACTGAGTCTTGATTAGTGAGGACCCATTGTGACAACTACTCATATTTGACTATTTGCTGAAGCAGCTTCACACTGTAGCAGTATGTCTTTTAGAAGCTGGAACACAATTGTAAAAGAAAGGTAACTCCGTACTTGTTCAGCTTCTTACCAACTTTACCCATTTGTCAGCTCTTAGCACAGAGACAGGCCTACATAAACTTTAATCTGATGTAATGATTCTTAAGTTGTGATCTTATTGGTCCCTTCTGAAATGCAAAATTCTACTTATTAAAAAAATTATTCTTCCTGAACTAATATCAATTTACTACAGTTAATTTAGCCAGTGGTACACCAAGCCTTAAGGCATAGAGCTTAAGTACAGGAATAGGCCCCTCTTCACAAGCTAGACCTAACCAATTCACACATATCTGTGTGAATGCTCATGCAGCTGATCACAAATCTTACCAATTTCAGCATGAAATACAAATCTGACAGCTTCCAAATATTTTCCTACAGCTTCCATTCTCACACACAAAAAAAGCAACCTACCAATTAATAAAAGTGCTATTGAGTTCTTGCTCAAAGAGACCATATCAATGCTGACAATATCATGATAAATATCAGTAGAACAAAAGTGGCCAGAGGAAAATGGAAAAGAAAAACCATTAGAAGGCTAGTGAAAGCTTTGCAAACCAAAACAAAGGCTAGCAAGAACAATGGAATAAAATTGACATTAGAGAGGCAACTCATTCCCAAAAAAATAACCAATCCCCTCATTTTACTGCTAGATTGCCTGACTTGCCTGAAAACTAAAAATTACCCCTTTGGGACCAAAAATAAAGCACACAATGGTTATTCTGTAATACCACTATATTAAAAACAAAATGCTAGTGATTTATATATGTCCATGAGGAAGCAGTCTTGGAGCTTTAATGGCACCAGTGGAAAGATCCTTCTACCTGCCGCAAAGAGTTGTCTGTTGCCGCAAAATAATGGTTGTTTTCATCTGCACATGCCCTTTTGGAAAAATGTCAACCCAACACCTGAGAGTTTAGATACTGAGGGGGATGGTAGGTACACTAATCTAGCAAAAAAGTTTTCGAAAATAAAATTTCCATAGTAGTAGTTTTTGGTGCTTTGTCTACTGTGCAACCTCAATTGACATAATTTCTTTACAGATAATTTCTCTAACAGTTGGAAGATTGGCATATTTCATTGCAGATAAAGATTATTTTTAAGTCTTTTCAAAGACAATAAAATTCTAACAAACTTTCACCATTACATGAGCTTCTATAAGCTATGTCAAGATGTGGAATTTTGCCAGCAAATATTACCAATAGTCAGATCTCTTCACAGTATCTTCTGAGATTGCAAACATTAAGCCATGACAGTTTTCTTCTCTGTAAACTGGGAATCTAAAAAACTAAAAGTTATATAAATTTGTAAAAAGATTATTAAAAAGAGTCAACCAACCATGCAAAATGGTCCTTAAATAGTAAGAAAAGTTAACACAAAGTGATGCAATCATAGTCCTTTAGATTCTGACATACTCTTTTTCATCTTTTTTTTTTCATTTGTTTACACTGTGTTTAGGGTAGCAGAAGAAGTGATAGTAAAGTTCATTTCAGAGAACATTAACATACCAGAAAAGAGGTCATAAAGGGAAAAGAGAGCTATGAAAAAAATGAGTAGGCCGACTTGACTAGCATCTTAACCTCCTACAGAGTGATCTCCTCAACTTTCATAATAGTTGAATTACAAAAAAATTCTAAATCTTACCAGTCTCTTAAAATGAACATTTTTAGGTGTCTTAAATGGGTTGGGTTTTTTTCCATTTTTATGGACAGAATCGGGGTTTTCATTTGCCATTTTATTTTCCAAAGATTTCACTTAGCAAATTGATCTTTTACAGCAAAGAGGCAAATTTTCGAGATACAACATCTTAACAACACTGACCTCATATCTGTATATTTGTTAATTTACATTTGAACCCTATTTGAAAATTCCATTATTTTTTCCTAAAATCAAATATTCACACAAAGAACAAAAGCAAGATGAAAACTGAGGGTGAATGGCATGTCAAATTCCCTGCATGTGTGAACTTCAGACCTAGTCAGGACAGATTTGTTCTCATTGAACAATTCTTCTACCATGAAAGGCTCAGTATGAGATAAAACAACTTCGCTTCTCTTCAGCAAGTTTGCAAGTGTAACTAAGTAAGATTGTCAGCAACTTACTGAGCTACGGTGATCTGGGAAGATAAAAACAGGACTTTTATTCTTTTTACTATTAAAGTATATCCTAAAATCAAGATAATTTGGATTTCATCAACAGTAGTGCATACTTATTCTTTTCTTTTCCATCAGTAGAATGGTAATAGAGTTAATTTCTCACCATTCCCTAGCTATTCTCACCTTCTAACTATTCTACCATTCTTCCTTCTGTGTGCTAGTATCAATGCTTCATAAACTTAGTACACTATCTATCAACTTTGTGAAGCTTCTGACTTCCACACTAAGAACCTCAGCAATGATCCACACCTGAGAATTGTACAAGTGAGATTTGTCGGGAGAGATGCAATGGTGCTACTGATTCACGGATGGAATCCACAACGTGAATGTAAACAAATAAACAATTGGAAAACTCCACTCAGCCTATTATGGAAGCTTTGAATCTTAGTATGAAGGGTAGCAATTCTGATAATGAAGAATGGTTAAATGA
Source organism: Urocolius indicus (assembly GCA_013401255.1). Taxonomy (NCBI): domain Eukaryota; kingdom Metazoa; phylum Chordata; class Aves; order Coliiformes; family Coliidae; genus Urocolius; species Urocolius indicus. The sequence continues at coordinate 151,363 of WBNH01004899.1, forward strand.
GTCATATCATCTTCAAAAAAACAAAAAAAGCACTGATCCAAGTGACTCCGAAATGTAGCAATTAATCCACAACAGACACTAGTTACATCCACTTTACCTCATGGCCATTGGTTCTCTGAGCATGGCACAGAATCAGAAGCCAATAGGCCTTTTAAAAAGTGCACTCAAAAAGCATTTTTAATTACAAAATTAACCAGTAGCATTCAGCAACTGTTTCAAGTCTCATTTTTTTTTGCAAAAAAGTTAGACTGTGGAGTTGTTTTCAAAATTAGTATTCTGTCGCTATATAATCCTAGCTTTCAGTTCCAAATGGGTCCTTTCTACTGTTGTATTATGTGTACTAAGCATTAAACAGAGCACACCACTCAAAACAGCCCATAGATCCTTCACAGTTCTCCTTGATATCACATCTGAAAGGTGTCAAAGTGATTCCACACGGCCCTCTGACAATCAAGATCTACATCTTCCTGCAATGAGGTGACACTGAGGAAAAGTGATGATCTACAGAGCCTTCTGTTTTGTCCTACGAACAGATGCAGTTTTGGAGGTCTAGACAGAAATATGCTGTGCTAGAAACAAAAGTCAGTTGCAATAAAATATACCTGTAATAAGAGCAGATACATATACTCAGTTGAAAAAAACTGTAACTACTCAGTGTCTTACATAAAAAGGTTGGGCACATTAAACTGAAAACCATAAATAACAGTGGTTCAATTAATCCCTCAAACCCTATAGAAAACAACATTCATTCTACCTTTTTTACATATGTCAGAAATTACAAATCAGAGATTCAAACTGATCTGAGATGTATTGTTTCAGTAACACTTTTCTACAAATTTAGAATGGGATGTTTCATAAAACTGCAGGTTAGTATGATTTAATATTTATGTTTCTGTAGCATTAGTATCTCGATTGATTATTATTTAATGCTATACCAACATAAGAGACGGTAGTTATGATCTTCTCCCTGTCAAATTTATGACAGAGATTAAACAGAACAAATTAGCATAGTGGGTAGTTCCAGACACTACCTAAAAACAACATGCTTCAAGTTCTCTAGTCAGAAACAAACTTTCATTTGTACATTGAGTAAGATAAGAAGAAAACTCAAGACAAGACCTGGATATAGATAGTGTCTACTCATACATAATATTTAAGAAAAAGAAAATAAGGTATGACTATACAGATTTGAAAACTCTACTATTGCCCTGGTAGTTCTTTTTCCAGTAAAACCTATGGACACCATCTCTACAAAAAAGTCCCTTCTCATTGTGCCAGAACAGTTCTTGACTTCTCTGTATGAGTTCTAGTTTTTGGCCACCTTTCTTCTTAAGCCCCTATTTACCAAATTCTCCTGGAGTTGTTCTACAAAGGCCACTTGTAGAACATTTCTCCATGAATTCAGGACAAGCAAGCATAATGCTTTAGCAGGTTTAATTTTTTTTTCTGTGCTGACAGTAAGGTGAGACTGTTTCCCACATTATGCACTCCTCTCCTTTTCAAACAAAGTAAACACAGAAACCGTATGAGAGTTCTTCATGGGATTTGGAATGTGAGCAGCTCAGTTCTCACTTGCATGAGAAACAATTACCAGTGGGTCTCAGAACTTTCTTAAACTATTTCATTGTAGTGGCTGCTGCATAGCCATGCACAGTGCAGAATTAAAGTCTCAGCCTACAAAAGCACTTTGCACCAGCCTATTGCTCACTTTATTTTTTTTTTTTTCAATCAAAATCTACTGTGAGAGTCTGAAACTAAAGCATCTCTCTAAGACAACATATTCTTCAGTTACAGAAGAAATAAGTTAGCAAGAGTTACTGTTTCCAAAAGGAGTGATTGAGGAAAAGAAAAAACAGAGTAGCATCATAAGGCACACAAGATTATTTTGTGAGGTAAAATAATTTTGACCACTGGAAACCACATCTTAACTACATGAGTTCACAACACTGCTCCACAGGCAATCAACGGGAAGGTTACTGGAGCTAGATCAAGACAAGTTTGACAGTTTTAAGATTTGAAAGACTCCAGAAAATTGAACTCTCTCTCTTTAGGATGACTGTGAACACAAAACTACAGATCTAGGTAGATCTTAGAGCTGATCTTTTCCTTTCATAAAAGTTGACAGGTTAAATTCATGGCAGAGGCAGATTTAAGATTTTTCAATATTTGAACTTCTACTTCCACTTTCATCTGATATTTTGTATTAAATTGTATCTAGACCACTTGAAATTCTCAAATGGGTAGTACATTTATTCACCAATACTGCTAGATATAATTATCAAGATCCTGTATTTCACATAGATAGGCTATATGTCAGGTGTCATATCACATCCATACACCAATATAGCAAGTATTTAATACCATCAGAAAGAAAGTAAATTATTTTAAGTTTTTATTTACAAGTATTAGGCTTGTAAACCAATGAGGCTCAGTAAAAGTCAGAACTAATACATAAAAGTCATTTGGCTTCCTCCAAAAGTTCAGTGTACATTGCTACTAACTGAAGCACCAAGGAATGTAAGCACTTGTTCAAATATTGCAATAGTTTTGAACCAATCACAGCAGAAATGGTCAAAATAATGTTCAGTTGTTTCAATTTTCCTCAACTCCTGTAAATCTTTGAAAAGCATTTATATTTCTGTCAATGGCAATTTTGAGCTTATAGTTGCAAGTATGTTTACTGTTTCCTTGTATCTAGATTGGATCAGAGATAAGGCAAAGGTGTTAAAACAAGACAAGAGTGCCCCTCAGTGGCAGTTGTGTTAATACAGAATACAGCTGAATAAATCACTTTAAAATAATATTCTGAATATTTATTTTCATCACAAATGCTCCGTTAAATCACCTTATTTCAAAACTGTATCATTACTAGGAGTAAGAGGGTTTTAGCACATACAATTTAATTATGCATGACTAAGTACACACTTCATGAGGTATAAATACTTGGGTGTATGCCTGATTACACTTCCTTGTTACTTTTAAAGAAGAGAGACTGATTTCTGCATAGTCTTCTCATAATAACTCTGCATTATTCAATTTTTTATTTAGTTCTGTGTCATGAGCAGTAAGACAGCATGCAGTAGTGCTTTCAGAACTTTAAAAATGGTATGTGAATTGCCTGTAGGGTTTGCTGTCAACTTTACCAGGCTGCATGAATCTACTCAAAGAGTAAAACTTCATCATACTTTATGTTTACACATAAACTGCTTTCAAAACCTATCCTGAAACCTGCCTTGGCTCCTTCTTCCACACTGTGGACATTACATAAGCATACATCAAGAATATTCACTGCCACAAGCTTAGACAAATAGCACCTCACTGCAGCTGAGTACCAGGAACAATAATTGATGTACGCTAAACAACTGCATGGTAGAACTGGAATTGAATAGATGGCTGTTATACTTTTTGTATATTCATTAAGATTTGCAATCTAATCTGGTTACCTCAACATTTTTTCTGATTTAAATAAAAATAGGTCTTGAAACATAACTATAGTTTAATTCTCCTCGGTCAGTTTTGACATACATAGCTGTCGTAGCTGTAAAAAACAATATAATCATGGCTGATGACACCCAGTGACAATGATAACAATTATTTTACAGAACAGTAGAAGAATGCAATAATTTACTAGCTTCCAAGTATGGTGATCAATGCCCAGGAATCTGAAACCTCAAAGTTTCCGTAGAGAAATTCTACTCATGTACATCATGGGAAATTCTCTTCAAGTAAAGTAGTTTTACTTACTAATGGTAACTTTGTCTTTATCCCCCAGCATGACATTGTTTGGAGTGAGATCTCGATGAACAATCCTTTTCTCTTTATGCAAATAACGAAGAGCTAGACAAAGCTTAAAAACAAAAATTCATATCCAATATCAATGCCTGAGATAATAAGCATTACTTTGTCATTAATTAGCTTAACAAACACAAATGGTGCTGCTAATTACATGTGGGCAAGTCTTGATAACAAAAAAATGGCTCTTACTTGGATAAATATATGCCACATTCTTTCTTCTGTAAACTGTTGTTGCTTTTCCTTCAAAGAGTTTAAGTATTCTCCCAAAGGCACTCCCTCTATGAGCTCCATGACTATGTACAACCTGTCATCTACATAAAAGAAATATGAATTTACAGAACAATACATTTATACAGAAGGCAATTGAAAATAGATTAATTGAGGTAAAAATATTTCTAAGTTGTTACTTGTCTAAAATAATTTTTGTACAAACAAACACATTTTAATCATAGTTCTACTCCTTGCTATTCCTTTTTTTTTTCTTTCAACTTACATCACAGCAACTAGAAGGGATTTACTGCCTGATCATCACCAAGCAGGGAGGCTAATTCTTTATTAAAAAGAAAATTAAGACAATATGTATGAGAAATCCATGTCATTCATTCCACTAATCACCATAACTTTTCTCCCTATTTAGCATTTCAGTCATACATTTGGGATCTTTAACTCTACAGGATGAAATTGATGCTTTCTACAGGTTTACATTGTATCTAGCTTTACTGATAGACAAACCAATATAAACGTTTTCAGCTTTAAAGGAAGATAAGCCTCTCTGAACTACAGCAGTTCTTGAATAAAGTCTTAGTGTTTATTGCTCAAATTTGACACACTCCTTCTAAGATGTAAGTGGCTTTATTACATATTTCTGCTTTTTCATTATGTACAATGTGATACTTCTCTACATTTATACTTACTTTCCAAGAAGGTTTTATGGTATCGTACAACATTTGGATGATAAAGCTGCAATGAGGAAAGAAATGTAGATGTTTAGAAGAGTTAAACTGATGGCAATGTATTTATAATGTTTAGCTACACAATGGAAGGATGGATTCCATAAGGATTCCACAAACTTGTTTATGAACTGCAGTGCAGTAGACCTTCACGGCTACCTTGAACACAGAGAAATGTTGCAAATAACTTGAGCAATCAGGAGGAAAATACAGCATGATTCCTCTCCCCTTAATAACTGAAAGAAAGTAAATTATATTTGAAGACAGGCAAATATCCCTGCATCAAAATACTGTTTTTCTTAGCTTAAGAACACTAGTAAGTCTGTTGTTTTAATTTTCCATTCCAAAAAAGACTGTCTTCTCTCTGTATTTTAAACCCAAGAACTCATTAAATGAAGCAAAGACTCGTCATTTTTCCATCATAACCTTAATTTACAGAATCCCTGAAAAACTTTCAAATAACAACACAGAAAGTAAGACATTTTAGTAACAAGCATTTGCACTACTGCTAACACCACAGTAAGAAGGTTTTCCAATATTGGCAGCATTCAGGTAAAAAAGGCAAATATTGTACCCTGATGAGACAAAAATAGTAACAGTAGATGGAATTCCAGCTATATAACTGGAAACTATAAGTTGGAAAAAACCCTTTAAAGTCCAATCATAAACTTAACATTGCCAAGTCCCACTAAACCCTGTCCCTCAGCACTACATCTACGTGTCTTTTAAATACCTCCAGGGATGGTGATTCAATCACTTCCCCATGCAGTCCATTCTACTGCTTGACAACCCTTTCAGTGAATAATTTTTTCCTAATATCCAGTCTAATCACTTCTGGTACAACTCATCCTGTAATCTTTATCTTGGGAGAAGAGACCAACACCCACCTGGCTACAACATTCGTTCAGGTAGTTGTAGAGAGTTAAAACGTCTCCCCTCAGCCTTGTTTTCTCCAGATTAAACTATCTCATTTCCCTCAGACACTCCTTGTAGGACTTGTTCCCTAGACCCTTTGTCACCTTTATTGTCCTTTTTTGATGCACTCCAGCACCTCAATGTCTTTCTTGTAGTGAAGGGCTCAAAACTGAACATAGTATTTTAGGTGTGACATCACCAGTGCCGAGTACAGTGGGACAATCACTTCCTGAGTTCTGTTGGTGATATTATTTGTGATACAAGCCAGAATGCCATTGGCCTTCTTGGCCACCCGAATACACTGCTAGCTCAAGTTCAGCTGGCTATCCACTTGGACCCCTCAGTCCTTTTTTGTTGAGGTAACCTTCTGTATAAGAACTTACAATCAATAATGCTAACAACAGGATACCCATACATGAAACTAGAGACATGAGACATGTCCGTGAGATGTACCTGCTCTTTGATGATGGTTAATTCAGAGACAATATTCTTTACATTGCTATCTCTATCTTTTTTGTCCTTTCCAAATGCTAGATTGTGTAAATTGACTTCTTTCATTGCCAGGAGATTTTGTCCATTATGTTTTCTAACCTGTAAAAAATACAAAACCCTTTTGTCACAGAAACACAGAATTGTAGGGGCAAGAAGGGACTTCTGGAGACCAGCCAGTCCAACCCCCTTCTAAGGCAGGTTCTTTTAAGGGTGCACAGGAACTTGTCTTGGCAGGTTTTGGAAACCATCAAAGAAGATGCCACAACATCCCTGAGCAGTCAGTACCAGGATTCCCTCACTCTCATAGGAAAGGTTTTCCTCATGTTGAAGTGGAACTTCCTGTGATCTGGCGGAACTTCCTGTGTTCCAGCTTGTGCCTGTTACACCTTGTCACTGGCCACCACAGAAAAAACCTCACACCATCCTCTCAACACCCATCCTTTAGGTATTTTTAAGTGTTGATGAGGTCCCCCCTCAGTCTTCTCTTCTTCAGGCTAAATAGCCCCAGGTTTCACAGCCTTTCCTTGTAAGAGAGATGTTCCAGTTCCTCATAAGGTTCTCTCTGTCCAACTCTCAAGCCAGTCAAGATCCTGCTGAATGGCAGCACAGCCTCTGGTGAATCAGCCAGTCCTCTGAGCTTAGTGTCATCAGGGAACTTGCTGAGGGTACACTCTGTTCCCTCATCAAGGTCACTGATGAAGATGTTGAACAAGACTGGCCCCAGAACTGATCTCTGTGGAACTCCCCTGGCCACAGGCCTCCAACTCAATTCTGTGCCATTGATCACCACCCTCTGGGTCTCTCATTCAGCCAGCTCTCGATCCACCTCACTGTCTGCTCACCCAGGCCACATTGCCTAAGCTTTCTGATGAGGATGTTATGAGAGACAGTGTCAAAAGTCTTGCTGAGTCAAGGTAGATGACATCTGCTGCTCTCTTCTCATCTAGCCAGTCAGCTATGCTTTCATAGAAGGCTTACAGGATGGTCATTTAGGATTTTCCCTTGGTGAATCCACATTGACTCCTCCTGATAACTTTCTTTTCTTTCATATGCTTAGAGATGCCATCCAGGATGAGCTGTTCCATCACCTTTCCAGGGGTGGAGGTGAGGCTGATTAGCCTGTAGTTTCCCAAGTCCTCCTTCTTGCCTCTTTTGAAGACTGGAGTGACACTGACCTTCTTCCAGTCCTCAGATATTTTGACTGTACTCCATGATCACTCAGAAATGAGGGAGAGCAGCTTAGCAATAAAGTCAGCTAGCTCCAGATAGAAAGAATATAACTATGGCTCCCAGATTAGTTATTAGAGTCCAAATTTGTCTCATAAATGTTACGATCAGAGCTTTTTCTGAGAGTGATCTGATTAGCCAAAAGAACTGGAGTTTAACAATACAGTTTAGCAGTAAACTGATGAACTTGCCACAATATTTTAACCACTGTTATCTGTGGCAAGTGTTATTTTCAGATAAAACATCCCTGGATTTCTGTGGTTTTACACAGATTTGTTAGCCTTTGCAATAGACGAAAATCCTGTTTATGGAAAGAAACTAAAAATAGAAGTAGGAAAACCAAACTCGTCAATCATAAAAACACATGAGAGGACAAGGAAAACCATAGTAAATAATAACAAGCCCAGATCCATGAAGGCCTTTTCACACTTGCATTCCCTTACTGAAATTCAAAGGATGGTAGTGCCTAATATCAGTAGGTATCAGAGTCTGTTCATGAAGCCTCCCCTCAAACCTGTAAGTAATACCAAAAGGGAAGTTTACCTTATATACGCTTCCAAAAGCTCCACTGCCAAGGTGCTCTAAAATTGCATAATTGCCTATATGTTTTGTAGGTGCTTTATTCTGATTCATGCTCTCAATACTTTCAGCAATTTGCTTCAATTCATTCTCCTGGTTATAAATTAAATTACAAACAAATAAATAAATAAAAATATTTCATCCCTTTCTTGTGCTAAGAATGTGCAATGAATACAGCTTCTTAAAGCTATGAAGGATGCTACTTACCTTTAATAAATTTAGTTTTGATACCAGCTCTTCATAAGCACTGATATTACGCACATAATGTCCAATATCAATGAAGACTTCAAACAAGTCAGTAGGGAAAAGTCTACAAAGGTTTAAATTTTTATATATTTTAGAAACAGAGTACGTAGTAGCTGTTAGTCTACAGCAGAGACTTTTCATTATTTATTATTACAACTTACTTTAGAACCTTCTAAATAATACACTTATTTGTTATTAATTTATTCAATTATTAACTCTCTATCACCACATATATAGGAGTTAAAAGACCTTTCATGAGTCAGGCTTCAGCCTCCATTGGTTGGTTATCAGTATAAATGTCAGTTCTCCAAACAAGTATAAGCCTCTTGAAAAGCAACACACCTCATGAATTTCCAGTAATTTCCCTACTTTTTTTGTTAAAATACTTTATGTTATGCTTGTCACTGTATCTGAGTTCCTCTTGCTACATAATAAGTGATAGGATTAACATTTGTCTGAATTTAAAGAATCATGACACTCAGAATTTTTGTCCAAGATGTCTAGTATAAAAGATAAGTACTGTGAAAAGCATATCTAACAAATAGTAGGCAATATTTGATTAGTCATATGCTTAACTGAAGGTTTAATCCTTTTTAAAGTTCTAACAGAAGTAGAAATACAGAAAATTAAGGCATTTGGGAAAATATAAAAGACTGTAAATTAGTCCAGATTTATCACTTTCAAAACTTGACACCATTCATGAACATTCGTTACAAACTGGGGCCCTTTCAGTACAAAATCCACTTATTAAATGTAAAAACCCCACAAAAGTAGTATTTAGAACTACAGTAATTTATGACACAGAATAACAGCACACAGAAACACTACTGGCAGGCAAATGTCCTAGGCAGTATGATTACTACCCTAATCTCAAAAATCAAACTGTTTTACACAGCTTTTGTAGTCAATCTGGTGAAACTGTCATCTTACTAGTTAGTAATTGAAACATTTTCCCTTATCAATCCAAACCCTTTCAGTAACAGGCCTAAGCAAACCAGCTTGATACAAAGTGATTCCCACGTGAAGGAGTGGAGGTCTTGGAGAAAAAATTTACTGCTCCCACTTATTTGATTGTATCCAGGGCTGTAACTTGCACCTGCTAATCTTCAGGATGAAAGTACAGTTTATGTCCAACACTATTACATCGTCTTCATTATATTTTAGATGTTGATTCATGGGGGAGAAAGGAGTCCCTACAGGGTTAGATTCTTTGCCATGCACATAATAGAAGTCCCCATCCTGAACATCTAAATCATGTAGACTTGCACAGATGCAATGGTGGAATGGCTGTCTGTAGCTGTAGATGGGACAGGAGTTGCCTGTTACTATTTCTACTTGTTAAAAATAAATGACATTTAAAAACTGTGTCTTCTTGACTGGGGTGCCAACTTTTGAAAGCTATCCTAAAGGTGTTTCCAAAACATTTTGTTAACATACCTTTTAAAGATATGTCGATTTCTTTCCATACTGAAGAGAAATCTCAGGGCTCTGAAAGCATAACACTACAGAAGGAAAAATAATGTCAACTGTATACACAAATGGAAAAGTCACCAATAAACATCAAAGTTTGTCCCTGACTTTAAGCATTGGCACACTTTGTATGTAAAATGACTAGTCAGATTACATTATTACCATGATAATGAAGAGAGTAAAAATATATTAAGTTCCTCCCGCATTTTAAAAGAAGGCAGGGCCATTTAGGAGGAAAAAAAAAAGGTTAAAAAAAGTAAAAGTGGATGACTATAGCTACAGCACACACTGAGGAACAGCTATGTTTTAATTATCTCAATTTGTTTGCAGATAACTCAAGACTTGAGACCTGCTCTCCAATGATGAAAAAGGTACATATAATCCATGGCTTTGTAATGATGCAGTAGAAGAAGTATTTTGCATTTCTACTGAAAAATTCAGTGAGGAGCACTGTAAGTTCTAACAAGGAAGAAAAAAGATAAGTGAGAAAGAGAGAAAGGTGAATTTTCTTTTTTTTAGTACGAAGTTCATTATGTTTACAGATATTTTTATGCACATCAGCTTCTATATTGATGTATCTTTGATATGAAAAGTTTATTTTATTTTATGAAAGTTTATTTTTAAAACAGCAACTGGCGGGTAGTTAACATGTATGATTCCTGCAACTCATCCTTAATTCTGTTTATCAAGAGTCAATTTGGCACATATGGCTGACCGAAGAAAGATGATTCATGAAGTCAGTCAAAGAGAAATAAGGTATTGATATCTGAAACAATGCTAATAGCAAATACGGCCAACATCATTTCATTGCATCAGTAACTAGAACACTGCTGCAGTCCAGTGTGATAATCCTTATATAGACAGTGGTAACTGTGTCTAACATGTCTCTGTGTTGAAAAAAAATCTTTCAATATATAGAAAATGCATTCAATGAAGAAAGGTCAAATGATACTTTTGGAGGAAGTAGGACACTTAAAATTTTCCTGGAAATGAACGTTAATGCTGATAAGAAGCTTTCTCTTTTACAGACAGTATTTGCCTTTCTCATACTAGTATTGTGAAATTAATATGTAACATTGTTTACATGCTTCAGCCAAGGCATGATGATTTTTATTTATGGCACATTCGCAGAATAAATGACTGATATCACTGAAGTCAATCTTGAAGTAATGGAGTAAGATCACTAAGACAGTGTGATAGAAAGAAGTTGAAATTTTTATTATTGAAAACACAGACAACAAAGCAGTAAAGTAACCAGACCAGTATTGCACAAATTTTAAGAGAAATATTATGAAATGCAAAAAGAGTATTCCAACAGCTGCAACAGTATTGCATAGCATTTAACAATGATATCAGAAACACAGACAGCAGTGTGCAAATCTGAACAAGGTTCCATAAAGAAATATACTTCTTATTGTTTGCCTGAAAAGGATTTAATTTTCATATGTGATCATTAAGTCCATTATTGATTCACATGGCTTCATGTTTAACCCAAGTCCAGTTGCTTAGCATCCTTTGTGAGTTACCTCCAACACATTCCGCTAGAATCTAAAACTCTCAGTGGGCATAAATTAAGCTCCTTACAGTTGTATGAGGCAACTGTTCTGAGCATATGCTCCGTTTTATTAGAGTCCATTTTCGTTTTGTATACCCTCCAGGAAGAATTTTTATTTATCTCATCCTTGAGTAGATTTAACTGAAGTGCACTATAAAACCTCATTGCAGAAGAAAGTTACCTACTGCACTGAATCTGTACTCAAATCCTAATACAGAAGAACTGCAACAAGATAACACTACAATGGGAGGATTTTTTGTTTGGTTTTTTTTTTTTGTGGAAACACTTTCCCTCTCTATCCAGGCAGGTCTACCTCATTAGATAGTTGAGTAGCTACATTAATGTAGGGCTATGCCAGAACAAAGAGGTGAGAGGCACAACATACTTGCCCTTTCCCACAGAAGGGCAACTGGAACAGCAGCATTTGTGTTCCTTCTTGAACCCCAGACCACTATTCTAGCTTAGAGAGACACCAGCACCATTTCAAAGAGGCTGGAGAATATCTGCCTGATAATTAATTACTATTGGTAACTTATAGCCTAGCTTGACTTAAATCAATAAATTTATGGGGTTGGAGACATGCAAAACCAAGAGCCATTCTATGCTTATTACTTCTATATTTATCATATGTTTAAATTTGCTCTACTTCATGTGATATTTTCTTGAATTTTAGTAAGTTTTTAGAAAATTTAGTAAGATGCTCTAGAAAGGAGGAAGTATTAGTACAGTGTCAAACCTACAGTGAGTTTCAGTGACAATCAAGACTCTAAAAAGATCTGATGCTGGACAGCACAAAAAGTGGAGGAAAGATTATGACAAGAAAAATACTCACTTAGTTGCACACAATATGAAGTGCCAGAAAAAAAGTAGATCTGAACATAACACCAGAAATTGAGTCACTATTTAACTTTTAGTTCCTAAGCCACTTGCTATTCCTGGGTTTGTTTTAGTGCATTTTTTTCCCTCTTCAAGTAAGATTTTTTTACTACATCTTAAAATACACTTTAAAATAATAAAAAATTCTAAAGGACTGTTTGGGGCTTTCAATGTGCAATGACAATAAGAGAAATTACCTGTAACAAATTAGCCTTTTCAGAGTTTCTTCCTTTTTTTGGTAAAATCAGCTTTGCTATTGTATGTATTCCATTTGCCTGGAAACAGAGACAAAATTAAATAAATAGCACTCCATTCCATAGAAACCACAAATAAAAATCAGTGTTACATCAGAAAAATCAGATGCAATTATCAAATGACAAGTTCTCAACATCCTACTGCACACCTAAATTACTCAATTACTAAATTACTCAATTACTCAAACTACTTAAATGTACTTAAGAATTAAATCATCATTACATTTAAACTGATATTGCAAACAGAGCTTGCAAGCAGACAATAAAGCAACGCTTCTGTCTCTAGATGTGAAGGACACCACAGCAACAGATCTCCTGTCACCATGTGGGTATTTTACACAGACAAGAACAAAAAATCCAGTCACAGTAAATATAAACTGGAAAAATACCAGAAGTGATAGCCTGAGGAGCATGTCTATGCCTTCAGCAGAATTCCGTGAAAAACATACTGTGTTTCAGCTTCCATTTTTAAATACACATGTGCCCTTCAGTAATGCATCCATCACGTTGGTTTGATAAATAGTCATTGTTAGATTCAGTTACATTACAGCTCCCAGATAGTTGCCAAGTTCCCTATTGGACACCACTCTTCTCTCTAGCAGAGCTGAAAGAAATATGTGACATCTCTGAAGAGGCTCTGCTGCATTTCCTGATATGTTTTCTTAAACTGTTCGTGAAGGCAGAAAGACTCTTATGTTAAAACCAGTCTTTCATTTCCCAAGTCCTCCAGGATTTATATATTATGAAAATATATCAAATTTAAATGAGTGACATTTTGATGAAACTAGGCTCAGTCTAAAATGTATGTGGTTATATTGTTCAGATTAAAGCTTGTCTAAATCACTATGGTTTATTGACAACTTTAGTGCTTAAGGTATATAGAAATTTTTCTTTTCTAGACTTACTTCCACTCTTTTCAACCAATAGTTTTGAAATATACATGAACTTCTTTCCCAGACATATTTAAGGCTCTTTGTTCTCGCCATTCCTCTCAGAATACCTCTAACTTGAAGGCTTTGATCGCTGACTTAACATTTAGAGTACAGGAACTGGCTACAGCATTTAGTTAGCATTAATGTTTTAAATATTTGTATGTTTGACCACGTCTGCAACAGTTTTCTTAAGAATGACTTTCAGAACCATAAATTCAAACTGATTTCAATATTACATTTTAAACTGCCATTTAGAAACACAATCCTGGGAATGGACTGCCAGAAAGTTATCTCAGAAATGACAAACTCTGAGGCAAAGACAAATTGTTTGCTAAACAACAGCACACAAATATTAAGCTACAGACAGTTTATTTTAATAAACATCTTAAAGAAACTCAGAATTTGTATTTCTCAGTTAATTCCATAATTACTCTTCTTTACTATCCTATTTTGAATACAGCAAAAGCATGGCAAGAGATGCTAATCAAAATGAGCCTTGTTAGAATAAACCTGTTTATTCTCTCAGACAGCCAATGTATGTAAATGTAAAAAGAAGCAGAGATAGTAAAGTTATAGAAAGGGATATTTTCCAATCCCTTTCAAATGCATTTTGTCTGTTAATTAAATGATGATGACAAAGAAGAACAATTAATTCAAACTATAATTCTTTACTTAACTGAATAAAGTCTTCTTACCTGTACAACCTGGTAAGCATTAGTCTCATTGAGCACCAGTTCAGTAATTGCAGCACAACAAGCTAGAATAAAAATTCAGACATAACATTTAGGAACAGATTCCTAAAGATATTCAGATGGCATGGTGGGTTAACCTTACCTAAGGGCCAAATGCCCATCCAGCTGCTCCTTCATTCCAATTCCTTAACGACAGAGGACAAAAACTCAAAGGTAAAGATAAAACTAAGGAGACTGATTACCAGTTACCATCACAAGCAAAACAGACTTGATTTGGGTAAAATTAATTGGATTTATTGCAAATTCAAATAGATTTTGATTTAAGACAAACCAAGAAGACAAAAAAATTAGAAAAATATCTTCTCCACTACCCCATCTTTTTTTCCTCCAACCTCATCTTCTTCACTCCTGACCCCTCTACTTGGATCTGGTGAATAAGAGTTACAGTCAGTACATAACAGTTCCACTCTGCTGCTTCTTTCTCCTCACACTTATTCCATGCTTCACTGTGGGTCCTCTCCACATGCCACAGCATGAATATCTGCACTTCTGATGTCTCTCCCACAGGCTGCAGGGGAATATCTGTTCTGGTGCCTAAAGCACCTACCTCCTCCCCTTCTTCTCTGACCTTGGTATTTCTCACCAATTTGTTGTTAATTTTTTTCCTCTCCTCCTCTGCTCATCCAGTGTTTTTGCTCTTTCCTAACTATATTTTACAGAAGCACCAGCAGCTTCACTGATGGGCTTAGCTTTGGCCAGCAGTGTGTCTGTTCCAGAGTAAGCTGGAACTAGCTGTGTCTAGCAAAGTGTAATCCATTACCTCTTCTCACAGAGGCCACCCTTGCAGGCCCTCTGCTAACAAAACCTTGCCACTTATTCCCAATACAGAAGGCTAAAAATATAAACAAGTACTCAGTACTAAAAAAGACCTCTATAAGTTCAGTGCTTACTCTTTCCCAGGAGTCTTAAGAAAAGCAAGTAACACAGAAATATGCTTCGTGCTGGCAATACTTCTGCTACTGCAGTTTATTTCACATTAGCAGTTCAGCAGTTTTTCAAAGGTAACATTCATGATAAAGTATTCAAAAACATTTATGGATTATGTTACAGGTTTCAGGAAGAGATTGCAAAGGCTCATGTAATCCTAGTAAGGACATTTTGGATTGTCCTTCTATAGTCACTGTAAAAAGACATGATCCTCCGGAAAGCACTTCAGAGTGAATAGTTGACATGCTAATGAGCAATGTCCTCTAGAATGTATTATATATACATTAGTATTATATTATATATACATATACATGTTTGAGGTAATTTTATATTTGGAAGAAATATATATATAATTCCCATACATATATTATTCCCATATATATATTATATATATAATTAAAAATATGTGCTGGCTTTGAACATTTAGAAACAAACACAGCTAACTTAGCGCTCCTGTTCCATAAAGCAAGTATAAAAGTTTACTGTTTCAATTTTGCAAATGTAGGCATATAACAGAGTATTAGACCTTCCTTACAAACCCACCTGCTTGAAGTGAGAAGATATTTTTTTGCATCTCATCAGGACTTAAGTCATCTGTCAAATGAAAGTGTTGGATTCTCCCTGCTGCATTTGCACTAGATAAACTTCCAACTGAGGAGCGATCAGAAACAAGATTTCTTTCCCTGAAAAAAACAAAAAAGAAATTGCAGTGTAAAAAATGGCTTAATACATCTTTGTAAGAATTTCTGAAGTTCTGAAAAATTAGCTAATACATTTTGAAAAAGGCAAAAAGTCTTGAAACAGAAATTCCTGTACTGTGTTCGTCAATTATATTCAAAATTCTATGACACAAAATAGGTGACCAATTAGCAGGGAAACTAAGTGGGCAGTAACAACATATTTATAATCTACTATTTAGTTTACACACTGAAAATGTTAAGAACACTTTAAAGCAACAATTAAATAGCATAGCTAAAAAAAATGAGTACTGTTTATTCACTACATTCTAAATAGTTTTTAAATTTCTGCACATATCACATACAAACAAAACAAAGATGCTATTTGATAAAAGAAGGCTTGGTCAAATATGTCCTAAAATATGAAACAATCTCAATTCCCACAATGTTGAGGACTGAAAACCTACCCCTGTAGTATATGAAGGAGCTGCTTGATTCCACCCCAGATCCGGATTTCTGCACTAGTCTCAGGATCTTCACAAACCTGTACCAGAATCCAAACTATACTCCATAGAAGTTTGACATGATCAGAATGGAGTAAACTGAGCAAGACTGGAACCCCTTCAAACATTTTAACTTGTTCTTTGACTTGTGGCGCTGCACAGAGGAGACGTAGCAACTCTGCTGTCAGCCTAAAAAAAAACAGGAAAATATTTTAACAAGAACTCCATCATTACTTTTTATTGTCAGTAAGCAAAGGGGAAAAAAACCCAACAAATGTTTAAGAACAGAGACCTCCTATGAAAGAGAAGTTGAAGAAAACTGCTTAAAGTCACTGTAAGCTGCTTAAAGTCACTATTGAATAAAAGAAGGCGATTCAAATTATTACAAGGGATGAAATTATATTTACATGGAGTTTGACTGTCAGCACAGGCAGTGAAGCATACACAGCCAGGACAGAAGTGGCCAGGTGGGCTGCAGCCATCCATAGCTTGTTAATGGCATTAGTACTGCAAGTAGCACTGACTGCACAAACTTGTAAAGTCCATCTGTGGAATTAGAATAACTCCACAAATAATCTTGATTCTTCTCAGTATGGTTGGAATATTATGTTTATAAAAAGGATTGCATATATCATTTAAAGTGTTTGGAAAAAGACTTTCATTAACTTCACTCCAATTAAAGTGGACTTTCCATAGAAAATATGGTTAAGGATTTCCATTCCACATAAGCTGCATGTGCAAATTCCAATTCATATCTAAATGTAAAATTATTCTTAACTAGCATTGAATTTTATCAGCTTCTTGTCTACAGGCAAATTCCAGTTCTTATAACATTTAGTTTACGTATAATCTAAATAACTTGAAACCCAAAAACTAAATAAAATCTGCTACATTCAATTTTGTTAGTTTTAGTCATATGTAAAACAATTTACATGTGTAAAATAATTAAGCATGACATTTTTTTCAAACATCTTCAGAATTTTAAGTGTAATAGACTGAATGACATCAAATTTGAGAGCCTTGCTGTTTCTTACTGAAGTGTAGATGTGATACTATGCTCAGCTAGCAATCTTAGCTGAGACGAAAGGACATTTAAAGATCTGGAGGAATCTTTATGAGTTTTGGATTGAAGGGGTGTGGAGTCTGACCCAGCCCCCATAAACTACAACAGCTTATTTCTTGCATTTTTCTGCTAGTTTATATTGGGTATCCCAGGAACTGTCAGAGTTCAGTGAGCTTTCTATCTAACACTTGGGTCTGTCAGGAGCAAAGAGGAGATGCACCAAGAATCTCACTTTACATTAATATTGGAATTTATTTGCTCTGCAATTTAGACCATCGGTGGAGAGAGATAAGACAGCTTATAACAAAACTAGTTGAAAAGATGTTTGTGTATCAATATCTGATTGAAAATACACGAAATGTCAAAATTTTACCTTGAGCATATTCAAGTGGCACATTATCTAATTGCTCTAAATAAATATGCCCCCAAACAAAAAAAAAGCCAAAATATATTTTAACACTATCAATCTATAAGTAAAGTCTCACCTTTTAGAAAGCAAATCGTATTCATGTAATATCACCAGCAAATTCTCAACAATGGTGAGCTCACTGATCTTCTCCCTACATTCTGGACTACAAATTGATTATTCCTGGCATTTATATAAAATTAAATCATATTAAAAAAAAAAAACACATTATTCTTTAGGCTTCCTCCTTGTACACTTTACCATTTTTTCCCTCAAGTCTTAAGTGATATCATCATACTATGCACACAAATATTTAAAGTCACAAAATTAAGCTGAGTCAAGAGTGACAGCGTGACCATTTCCAGTTTTCCCAGTAAAAAAAAAGTTAACGTGAATGCACAAAGATGTTTCATACTTGAAATTGAGTAAATTAAGTACATTTTTAGAATCAACTACAACTGCCATGAATATTTCTAAAATACTTTGATCACATTCTGCACAGTCCAAATAAAACACATTTAATTCTGTGAAAAAAGTTAAATGGAAGTTGACAAAGTATATATAAAACCACTTAGATTGAGACCAATATTTCAAAAAATTAAACTGAAATAGAATGAAAGAAATTTGGGAAAAGAGAGAATCTAGAGAAATCTTGGTAAATAAATTTCTACTGATTTATTGTATCTGTTCTCTTGGGTTTGTATTTTTCCATATAATTTTTCATTTAAAAGATAAAATTGTCCTAAAAGTTAGGAGGTCAGCAGAACAATAACGTAGAAGCAATAGTTTTTCTTCTATAAAACTATGAAGGATGCTGTTATCTTCCTTTTCCTCTTTGAAGCTCTACATCAAGAAAAAGATTTAACTTTCTTTAAACCAGTCATTAGTTAAGAGAGGATAGACATATAGGAATTTGAGTGTACAGGTTCATTATTTACTACACTGAACAATGTTCTTACTGGTTATTGTGAAGCACTGCTACATTAATCTCAACACAATTTTTATGTGCAGGAAGTCAGTATAAATTACAGAATCCTGCACAGGGACTGCAGAGAGAAATTCTGTGATGCCAGTCTTACAAAGCTCTCCATATGAGCAAGAAGTCTGCTGCAAGGACCAAAGTTTCTACTTAGGTTCTACTGCTTCAATATAAAATTAAGCACACTTCATATATCTCCACAGAACAAGGATCTCATTCTGAAAAAAAGAAGCCTTCTTCAGAAACAGCAGTTTTATACTGTGTCAAGAGATACCATTAAAATTCTTGTTGTTAACTACTACCATATTAAGTTGAACCTACCTTTCTGCTAGGCTAATCAGAGCGAGGAGGGCACCCAAAAGCACATTGTTGTCTCTGGAGGATAACAAATTTACTAAGGTCTGGAAGGTAAAATATGACACAAGGTAAATAAATAATGTTCTTTTCTTTTATGACTCAAACACAGAGTTATTTCATGAAAAGTCAAAATTAAGATAACAAATCCTAACAAAATGCACTAAAAGACTTAGGTACATTTAGAGTAGATTTCAATTACACTTAAATATACCCTTAAAGGCTTAAAATACACTCCTATGTGACCTGATCTAGGTGAATCTGCTTCTGCAGGGGGATTGGACTAGATGATCTCTAGAAGTCCCTTCCAAATCCTACCATTCTGTGATTCTAAGTCCTAGGATGAGCAAGGATGTTTCTTGAAAAAATGGAATTGACAGTTCTCTTGACTGCTAAAGTTTGTAACTTGTGGGAAACTGGTTGCATGAGAACAAGCAACTAGATGTTTTGCAGCTGACTGAGAAATGTATTAATCATAGCACACAGCTGGTGTAGCTGGGGAGGCAAGGCCACACTATCTTTGGCTGTTGCAATTATACAATAACAGGTTGTTTTTGCAGTAAGAAAGGCATGNATTTTTATATTAATAAGTTCAGTCCAAACATTTAGACCTATTTATCTGCAACAAGCAATAATCATGCATCGAGTTGATTAATTTACATACCAGAAATAGTTTTTATTATACTACTAATATAAGTGTAAAACACAGAACTGAGATTGTCCTACTTTACAAGCTTGACAAAGAAACTTACTCCCACTCAGGTCACAACTGAAAAGTTTAAGTCATTGAATTAAGTAGCTAGACAGTTATGATTAGCATTTTTTTAAAGCACTTACTCTATGTGCTCCAGCTGCTATAATCCATTCTCTTTGACCTTTCACAGCAGCAAGCTTTTGGAAAATGTCTATGGAACAAAAGAAGTCAAATAAATTGAAGCTTTACCACTTAATGTTTTTCATTTTACTAAAGAGATAAGAAAACAAAACAGTGGGTAAGTTCTTTGAACCATGACTAGTTCATTTTACTCTGTTATTTCAGTACATAAAGAGGAAGTAATTTTTAAAATATATATTACTTATTTAAAAAAAAAAAACAACAAGATGTGCTTTTCCACAGTAATTTCAGTTTTCATTTGTGGATAATGCCTACAATGAATCTAGTAATATCTTACTTAACGACCATCTTGGGTATTTTAAACATTATAAGCCTCACACCCAAAGTTGTAAATGCCCGTATCATTTATGTTATCAGCTATAACACTTACATGTCATGTTGACCAACTTGTCTACATTATGCTGCTCTTCTCCATAATCGAGGTAGCCATTTGCTACTGTCTCCATACACTAAAAATTTAAAGCATACCATTAAATATGATGTTTCAAGAATTCATAAACCTGAGTGTTATGTGCAGAAGTAGCCTGTAGATGGTGCATCTGTGTCACAAAAACCGGTACCGTCTGCAACAACCTGCACACTTCTGTTGTAACACTTGTCAGGGAAGAGAAGAGATCTTGCAAGTACAATAATTCCAAAAGCTGGTGTAAAATCATACAAGAGGAAAATCCACTGAAGACTATAAAATTCAACAACTCTACTTCTATGGCCGAAATTCCATTCTTAGCAAGAGGCAAGAGCTTAATAAAGAGCTTTCTGGGGAATTACTAGTTTGAAATTATCAGTTCATGTTTCTAGTCTCAAACTTTTCCCCTCAGCATCTACTATTGGCCACTGTTTGGAACAGCCAACTGAATCCTCAGTCCATATAGTTGACAGGCTTAGACTCTATGAAACCGAC
The DNA here is from genome assembly GCA_013401255.1 of Urocolius indicus. Lineage (NCBI taxonomy): Eukaryota > Metazoa > Chordata > Aves > Coliiformes > Coliidae > Urocolius > Urocolius indicus. Next base: position 172,111 of record WBNH01004899.1, read on the forward strand.
TCTACTAAGTACACATCAAAAAACTTTAAAATGAGAATGCTTTTTTTTATTTGAAACTGTCCAAACTAATATATGCTTTCAATGCTGTGTAAAATAGCAGAACTTCAGACTCGCCATTTGGCAAGATTTGAGTGCACAATTCACATTGAAATTGCTGCCATTCTCCAATTTTCTGATGCATTTTTTACAGTCTTAAATATAAATGTTTTCAAACTGCATTTCAGAGTGCTGGAAACCCATTTAACAGTTAACCTTATCTCACTGCAAAGAACACAAAATATTCAGTTCTCCATAAGCTCAGAAATCACAAAAACTGTATTTCATAATCATCAAGACCTCAGCAGGTCATTGTACTTTGTGCTGTGCAAGCTCCTTAAAAAGTATCAGTAAGCATTAATGCCATGAGATATTGGAATAAGACAAACAATTCCTGTGGGAACCATGTTCCTTAGAAACTAATAATCTCTGACTCCTAGGGACATTTCAAACAGACGTTTGTCTGACCAAAGGGCTCACAGCACACTATTGTTTTTTTGAAATAAAGGTGTCTCCATAACTATTGATGAATGGTGGCTCCATTCTAGAAGATATATGTGTTATTAAAAAAAAAAGATCCCAAATGAAAACTCCCCAAAAATTCAAAGATATTCAAGATAAATCATATTTAACTCCTAAACTGGTACTGATGAACAAGTATTAGAAACTCAGGAGTAGAGCTGTACTAACACAGAGTAATAACTATATAGCAGTCAGTTATCAATAATGTTTTGCAAAGCAAAAGTACTATAGTCCACAAACTTAAACCTGTTCAACATCCTTTCACTATGCTTTATCTTTGAAAAGTCATTTGCTACAATTCAAGGGGACTTTACTCATTGTCCTTCAAAAGTTTACAGTTTCTCTTGACTTAACCAATTGGCTGACTTTTCTAACCCTTCTCCCTCCTCAGATGGCATTTGTTAAGCTTCCTAAATAAAAGTCCTGGGTTAATGCTGCTAGATTATAAGGACAGTTGCTTTGTACATTAGTGGGGGGGAAAAAAAACCACAAAAACAAAGCCACACCAACAGAGGAACAGGATCTCTTCTTTACATAAACCAAAACCAGCTTTTTACAGTGCATTAAGTTCTAGTCAAAGTAAACTGACATAAAACATAACAAGCAAAAGTAGTATGAGGAAATCTACCTGAGCTAGATTTTCGATCCCACCCAAGCTGTGAAGCATTTCCTAAAAGAAAAGAAAATAGTTTTTTTCACTGAATCAAAATACAGAAAACGCTATAATGGGAGAGCAATAGAATATAAATGTTCTGTTATGAACATTGAGAAACTTTAACCCCAATAGTTGAAGTCAGTAGATTCTGGAGATGCTTAACACCTTCAGAGTTCAGAATTATTTATAATAAGTTGATAAATAAAAAAACAGAAAAGAAATTTTGAAGGTTCTAAAACTGGAAAAGCAACATATACTTTGGAACACATAGAAAAGAAATACATGAAAAACAAGTATTTTAACAGATGTCTGAGACTTAGTCCTATGAATACAACTATAATAGCCAGAATAAAATTAAAAGATAGATGTGTTGCTATGAGGAACTGGTAGTTTCCAGTTTTCTTCACTTACTGCATTACGAGAATTTTACATATCTATATGATGAAGTCAAGTACGGAGTCTAGGGCTCAGACTAACGATAAGCCATCGTTACGAAGATTGATAGGTTTATTGTTAGGGTTAGCAACAACAGACGCTACATAAGAAATATCATGCAGTAACAGTTCAAGTTCACTCTGGAATCTGTTTTTTAGCAAACAGTATCTTCACATATAGAAATATAGGTGCATTCATAATAGTAAGTGTGCATCCAAAAAAGTGTACATTTCTGTGCACGTGCATCAACACAACTCATATCCATGATGCTTATACACATTCTCTTAGCTAAGCAAGAAACATTTTGACATACTGACCTGATAGCATGGATCTCTTACTAATAACCTCAGGCAGATTAATACTCTAAGGAAGTGGACAGACGGAGCTTGATTAACCCACTCCCTGTAAAAGAAATATTCAACACATCAAACAAATACAATTAAAAAAGTGTTAAAACACTTAAATAAAACACTTTTTCCCGAATCAATCAACTAGATGATTAGTGACTCTCAACAGCTGTACAACCTACTATACTATAGAACTTTTAATACTATTATATTCAAACATAGTAACATCTTTAAATAAATTTATTTAATTATATGAACATTGACAGCCATCACTTATTGTCACGGAGTTGATGCAGGAAAGTACATCCTCATGTCTAAACTGAAATTGATCGTGCTTTGATACAGGCTTACTTCAAGTGTTTGGATGAAGGCCCAAAGGGGCCAAATCACCAAGAAACTTTATATCAAACTTCAGGGCATGAAATACACTTATGTAAAAAATATGAGTGCTAGAGAAGGTAAAAACAGCTATAATTCAAACCATTTTTTGAATCATCATCATTATCTATCCTCAATTTTAAAAATGCTAATACTATTAGTCCTTGGAATAATTTCTTATTTAGTTTACATGTTCTTAATATAGGATTACATTTCCAAATAAAACCTCCTCTTTTATACTTCTCCATACAATTCACAAGTACAAAATCTGGCAGAAAATACAACTCAGATTTGCACAAAGCTTACAGGCGCAGTAATCCTGCATAAAACACCAGTAATGAAATCTCTGCTTCCATTGTCTGTTGAAGGTACATATCACCATTTTCCTATTTTATATATATATATGTGTGTGTGTATATATATATATATATATACACACACAAACCAATCCACTAAAACTGGACATCTTTGCAGTGGATTTTTTTCTTGTTGTTTTACTTGAGAGGACAGAATCTATAGCATCTGGGCAGGTTTCCAAGGAACAAAAGAAGTCTATGAAACTTCCCAGTTCTCTTCCCTTTTTATCACTTGCACTTGGGAATGGCACTAGCAGCTAAAAATATTCTGATTTAAACAAATGTTTTATAAATAGATGCTAACAAAATCTCAGCCTTTCTATGTCAATATTCTGCACAAAGCAATACTATTTTTCATTATAATTCCACAATTGGCCATTTCAGCATGGCACAAAATTCCGTGGAAAGAAAACAGCAACCATAGACCTGTAGGTACAATTTGTAGCCCAGATTTTGATGTGGTTCTATAAAGTTCCTTTGACTTTTTACAAAGAACACGTCCATCACATTTCCAAGCAGGGACAGTAATTATCTGAGCCTGATTAACATTTGAAAGCCTCTTTTTCTATAGTTACCTTTACAATACACAATTGTAAATACTCCAGTCTATATCCAGCATATGCCAACAGGATTCTTTTTGCCTGCTTAGTTGTACTCCTTACTCAAACTACTTAGGCTAAGCTGATCACAGCACTCTTGTCAACAGAACTACTTCCAGTCCGGACTTCTGCTGACACAGTGATGCCAGTAAGTGGACGTGACTTTTTCTTCCATCCCAAACAACATAGTTATGCCAGCAAAAGTATGTAATTCAAACCAAGGTGATAGCTTTTAAAGCTCTGACACAATGCAATAGTTCCCAAGAGTTGACATCAACACAGTAACAGGAATATATTTATAAAGGGTAACTGCATTTACCTTGTGGGTTTTACATGCCTACTAATTTATGCTTGTTTCATTAACCTTACCTGAGTGTCTTCATTTTTAGTACAAGAAGCTAGTTTTGCTATTATGTCATCATCAACAAAAAGTACCAAAGGAAACAAAAATCAAACTATGACCTAAGTATGTCACAGTGAAAAAAAAATAGATCTTGGAAAGACACAACCTCAGTTACTCTTAGATCTTTGGCACATGAAGCTGGGCTACAGAAATCTCACTGATTGCTACTGACATGATAACGTTTACTTGAAAAAAAAGTGCATCATGTTTACAAATTACTTAAATGATCTGCCTTAAACGCACTGCTATTTAGATAATCTCCACTTTGAGATCCTTATTTCCCTAGTAAGGTCTAAAAAAGTATCTAAGCAAACTATGTGATTTTTTTTTTTTTTGGTAATTTTTAGGTTCTTCTGTAATTTCTAGCAGCTATGCATAAATACCTTTAAGTGCTCTAGGATTCCTTGTTTAAGCTGCTGTGCTTTAAAAAATGTACTTGGGTTTTACAAAGGACAAATACAACCTGCTGCAGTGGTGTACAGTAAAAGAAATCCTGAAAAATGCGTTCTTCAGAAAATAACGTTCTCTGTCCCCATTATTTTTTTGAGGTCTTGAACATTTTTGGCACTCAAATGACAGTAGCATACAAAAGGTTTTCTATTTCAAATCCTCTTACACACAACCAGAAATAAGTATGAAGAGTAGCAAAAACTCATCTCCATTTTATGAAAGCCACAGAACTTTTTAATGTAAAAGCAGCAGTCCATAAAATGGAAATAAAATCAGTAAAATAAAAATGAAATTAGAAAAGCAAACTACAGATTACAGATATCAGATATGGACAACTGATCAAGGAAACAGCAGCTAGGAAAATTCCGGTCATGTAAGTTTCATCATATACTCAGTACTTCATTCTTCCGTCCCAGTAGCCTGAGCATTCCGTCTTCAAAGCCACAACAGAAATGATTGTTTAAAACAGATTATGTAGAGACATGAAGCTGGTAGTTTCCACACAGAAGTTTATTGTTGAAACAAATACAGTGTATATATATTTTAATGATACAAAATAATATGGAATATTACTCATATTAAAGCAAGAATTCCTTCTTGAATGTGAACGGGTTCAATATACTGACCTGCAGGTAAGCCTGTTCTTAACAAGAGCTGTAAAGATTTCTTGAAACAGCTTATGTTTGGGATGTTTGCTAAAATTTCTCTCGTTCTTGTAGGTGACACTAATGAAAGGGGAAAAAACAAAAAGAGAATGTTGAATTGATAATTAAGTTGCCAAAAGATAATTTTAAGACTTCCAAAACTTAACACTAGTAAGAGAAACTGAGAACTATTCTACCAGCAGTTACTATGGAATAACATAATTTCAGATTTTCAGACATTAATGGTATGGAAGAGCAGTCTGCCTCATACGTAATTTGGAACTATTTCAATAGTGTAATATAAGCTTTGCAAATAAAGAAACCATTACTTATTTAAATGTATTAATTCTCAACAGTACATTCTGCTGAGTGGGAACATGTGCCTGAAACTTGTGTCTGAAAGGCAGAAACATATTTTGAATAGTGGGCTAATATTAAAGTACGAGTAACAGATATAAGTACAAACATAATGACCTTCAACACCTCAGGAAGCTTTAGATATATAAAGAGGTTCAGAGATGCAACAGTGTCTTCAAACTAGCTTTTGGTTTGTTGTTTTTTTTTTACCTAAAGTTTTCAAGCTCAACAGCTTCTGTTGATTCTTGCCATTGACCATGGGGTTTTTGCTCACTGCTTTTGACATTTTGCCAAGCTCGTGTCATGCTGGTTTGACCACTTTCAAAACATAAAGCTGGAAGCTAAGGAGGAAAGGGATGGTATTCATGAGGCAAACACCGCATTTTAAGTTTTAGAAGAATATTATCAAGCAGAAGTACCTTTTCTCAAGTTCTTCTTCTGAACTTTGGACCTGTAACTTGCCGTTATGAAGATTCACATACATTCCCATGCAAAAAAAAAACAAACCTGACATAGTATAAGACTGATGCACAGCAAGGCTGGGAAACAAGTACATGGAGATATATAAAATGTGAAAAACAATGTCTTTCAAAATTTGTAATACTAAAGCTGAATAAAACCTGCAACACACACTCACTATCAATGCTCCTTACCCGTCCCACTTCTACATTTGTACAGTCTTCATATTCTTTTTATGTTTAGAACTCAGATGCTTCAGTTTTTTGTTCAGAAGCAATTCCATTACTCTATCCAGGGAGTGTGTAACTCCTGTCTCACTTGGATGAATCCCTAAGTCATTTTGTCATATCTCTTCACAGAACAGAAACAAAGAAAATGTTCTGGCATGCCAGGTACTCACATCCATCACCATGTGTTAGGTTTCCTTGGCTGAAAGGGCAAATACAAGCTCACTAAGTGATTTGAGGTAAAAGAGATTGTACTGTGTCCTGTAAGTTTCATGCATTGGTATTTAGGCCCTGAAGATTTTTAGCTGAAGTGTTATTCCCCAAAGACAAACTGCTTATGGTTAGAATATTTTATATTATTTAAAACTTTTCATCATGTTGTAACTAATATATTTCCAAGCTTACCTTCTCATAACACTGTGGAAGGGCATGGAAGAAAACAAATCTGTTAGGCTACTTGACTATATGCAACTACAGCTGGATAAAACCTGCTCAAGATACAAAGTATTTTTTTTCCTGTTAAAAAGTAGATCAGAGTAGGATAGGAAACAGGTCAGTTTTATTCCTTCACCCTTTCTAAATTGGATTTGTCCCTTACAGAAGCTCTGACATTGCCCCAAAAAAGAACCCAAACAGACATCCTCTACACAAGATTTTGTTAACATGTTTAATCATAATGGAACACAACATCCCAAGCACCTGCCACAAACCATAATCACTATTACTTGTAATTACACTATTATACAGCATGTTTAATAATAGTTATTGAAAAATACCTGTTGGTTTCTTGACTGAACACTTAAGAGAGACTGAAGTCTTTTAAGATCAGAATAATCTCTAGGATAAAACACAATAGCATAAATATATGTGTTAATAGTTACATAAAAGTACTTCTGTAAGAGTAAATAAGGTCAATAAGCAAAAATGCTGGCAGAAAAGTTATCTAGTGTTGTCTAGTGTCCCCATTTTGTGTACAGAAGAATTTATAGCTTCTCCAGAATGCCTTAAGTCAACAAAGGTGTAAATAAACGTTGTGACCAGAGTAACAGTTGTCATGTTTACATTGCATTTCAAATTAAAGCATTCTGCTTTGGCAGCCAGTGCAAATTCCACATGGGTCCTGCTGAAGTTCAAAGAAAGACATCAGATACTCTACCTCATAGAGATCCCGTGAGGTTTTTTGTCTGTTGCTTTTTCTGTGCTCTTCAGCTTTTTGTTCTGATCAGGCATTGTGTTTCAATACTATCATAACGTGGCTAAAAACCCGTTTCCTTAAAAATAAATAGATAGAATTACATCATTGCAGCAAAATAAAGCAGATTGATATAATTATATCCTTACAGCAAAAACAACACATATTTTCCTATAGAATGAACTGATACAACTTTAAAAAATGACTTCATCATTTTCTCAACAAGAACCCTTGGGCATTATATGAGAATATGCTTTAGAATTCTAGATATTAAGAATAAATTAGCTTAACAGAGAGAAATCTTAGTTTCCCAAAACATGGGTAGTTTTCTTGCTATGTCATGTATTTTTAATTAAGATTTTCCCTCTTCTTGCCTCTTACTACCATTATTTATCACTGTGGATTGGCTATTTATGTTATAGCAATGCTTACATGCTAACCTCAAGATCATGTCACAAAAGCTGTTGTCCAAAGAGAGATTATGATAGTTTTATCATCTAAATAAACCAGAGGGATGAAAAGTAGAGAAACTGACAAACAACTGAGATCCATATATGTAGTGGTTTTGCCTGGGATGGGTTTTTGTTTGGTAGCAGGGGAGGCTACAGGGGTGGCTTCTTTAAACAAACATCTGCCGGAAGCTTCCCCAGTAGCTGACAGCGCCAATGCCAGGCATTCTAAGATGAACCCCACAGCTGGCCAAGGCCTGGCCAATTAGTGAATGAGGTAACACCTCTTCCAATAATGTATTTGAGAAGGTGAAGAAGCTGCTGCACAGCTACTAAATGGCAGCAGCAACAGGGAGTGAGGATGTGAGAGCATCTCCGCAGACACCAAGCTCAGTGGAGAAGGAGGAGGATGCTTAGCCTCTGGAAGAAAGACTCCCCTGTGACCTGTGCTGATGACCATGGTGAGGCAGCTGTGCTCCTGCAATCCATGGAGGCCACAGTGAGCAGAGAACCACTCACAGCCCGTGGAGGACCCCATGCCAGAGCGGGTGGGTGCCTGAAGGAGGCTGTGACTCTGTGGGAAGCACCTTGGAGTAAGTTTCTGGCAGGACTTGGGAGCCTGTGGGGAGAAAGGGGTCCACACCAGAGCTGGTTTGCTGTCAGTACTTGTGATCCTGTGAGGGACTCAGGCTGGAGCAGTCGGTACTTGAAGGACTGTTCTCCCCATGGATGACCCATGTTGGGGCAGGGTGTGAGAATCTGCCCCCGTGGGAGGCCCCATGCCAGATCAGTTCATGAGGAACTGTATCCCATGGGAAGGACCCACACCGGAGGGTGTTTGTGGAGGACTATCTCCCTTGAGGAGGGACCCCACACTGTAGCAGTGTGAGGAGGCCTCTCCCTCAGAAGCAGCAGCACCAAAGTCCATCTGTAATGAACTGACCGCAGCCCCCACCCCCTGCATCACTGGTGGGGAGGGAAGGAGAGTTCTGGAGGGGGGAGGGAGGAGATGTTTTAAGATTTTAAGATTAAACTTAAAATAAGTTTTATTTCTCATTTCCCTGCCCTGTTCTAATGGTTCATTTAATAAATCAAATACTTTTCTCCCCAAGTTGAGTCTGTTTTGCCCATGACGCTAATTGCTAAGCAATCTCCCTTTCCTTATCTTGACTCACAAACCTCTCATTATATTTTTCTCTCCCCTGTCCAGTTTAGGAGGGGAGTGATATTATGACTTGGTGGGCACCTGGCACCCAGTCAGGACTAAACCACTACAACACATTACGCCATCTACCAAAGCACCACTAAAATTTCCACTAGTTTGAAACCCGAGTCTTTGTTATTTCAGCTCTCTTACACCAACACTGCCCAGCTTTTCTTGCAGTAGGACATATAGCTGATTTCCACAGATGGGCAGAGCTGTATGACCTGGCCTCGTCAGGGCCTTTCCTGCATATTAGGTCCACTGCAGACAGATGTTTACTCTGTAGATCTGATATCTCACAAAAGCCCACAGCTTTTTGCTGGCATATATATTTGTTCAATTAAAATTTTATAAAGCCTCAGAAAGAGGCAGAAAGGCATAGGAAGAGAATAGTCAAGAGGAATCTTTTGCTGTCACAAAAGCAATTATATTATGCAAATTGTATTGATGCGAATCCTGCTCTGAGTGACAGAAGGGTGGCCAGGAGCTGGGTAGGTCTGAAGAATAATCCCAGAGAACTCCATATAACTGCAGCATATTGGTAGAATGCCTCTGATACAAAAAAAAAAAAAAATTAGGTTCTTCTCCTCTTCTCTCTCTCTACTCTGCCCTGATGAGGCCTCATCTGGAGTCCTGTGTCCATTTCTGGGCTCCCCAGCTCAAGAGGGACAGAGAACTTCTGGAGAGAGTCCAGCACAGGGCCACCAAGGTGGTCAGGTGACTGGAACATCTTTCATAAGAGGAAAGACTGTGGGAACTGGGGCTGTTTAGTCTGGAGGAGACTGAGGGGGGATCTTATTAACATTTACAAATATCTAAAAGGTGGGTGTCAGGAGCTTGGGACATCCCTTTTTTCTGTGGTAGCTAGCAGCAGGACAAGGGGTAATGGGATGAAGCTGGAACACAGAAAGTTCCCTATAAACAAGAAAAAACTATTTCCCTGTTCAGGTGAAGGAGCCCTGGCACAGGCTGCCCAGAGGGGTTGTGGAGTTTCCTTCCTTGAAGGCCTTCAAGACCTGCCTGGACACGTTCCTATGCCACTTGATCTAGGTTGACTTGCTTCTGAAGGAGGGTTAGATGATCTCTAAAGGTCCCTTCCAACCCCACTATTCTATGATTCTATGAAGAATTTCCATGTATTTCTTTAGTGATGTTTGTATTTAAATCTTCTCCCAAATACCCCAATCTATTTGGCATGACACGATGCAATCATCAGCTCACATTCGCACAGTAAGGAATACTGTGAAATTCACAAATTACCAACTTGCTCATGAGTATGTTTGTACACCAAACAAACCACACACACACAAAAAAAACCAAACCAAAACAAAACCCTTGTCCATGAGTAAATACAGTTAAATCTTGAAATTGCCAGCATCCCATTTAAAAAAAGTAATCCTTGGGTTAACCATAACCAGCAGGATTCTCAGTACGGCCAGGACTTCATACAAAATCATTAGATCTTTGTGATTACTTGTAACTATAGACCAACCCCACTTTAGGGCTGCCAGTCCAATGTTTTTGCTGTTTGCAGTATCTTAGTAATGATGAAATAGTGTTAAGTGCTGACTAATATTTCAAAGGTTCGTTGCCATTACAGATCCAAATGTCCCTGTATAAAATTGAACCTTCCAAACACCAAGCCAAATTCCCTTCACTGCTATCTGAGAATAAAGGGATGCAGCTCACTAAAGGATACAGCCCTCAGCCAGGTCTGAGGGCTCATTCTGAGGTTATGTCTCTGTTTCATAGAGGCCACTAAGCCAGCACAAGTCAGCAAGCACTTTAACAAAAAGAGGCCAGCCCTGGACACAGACTGACCCTGCACAACCTCTTTGGTCTGTCAGCACAGAATCACCCCAAAAGCATAGGTCATTGAAACAGGAAACCTGATTCAGGTTACAAATAATCTCTCCTGCTTTAATGCTAACTGCCTTACAGTAAGTCTGTCCCCAAGTACAATATGCAGAGAGAAACATTTACCCATGCAGCTTGAACCATCATGTCCTTCAGCTTTACTACAGAGATGAAACAATTAATTGTCAGCTGCTGTTGAAAACACCAAACCCTTCTCCCTTCCCAAGCTCAAACACTCCTCTCCACTTCAGCCAATTTGACCCAAACTTGAGCCAGTTTAGAGAGTTAAACAGGCGGAAAACAATGTCCCCCTTTGTATAGTTAGTTTTCTATCAATTTAGCTCACTGTTACAGTGGGGTAACTCTGCTGATAAGGCAGGGGGCAGAAATGCACAGTTATAAACAGAAGGAGAAGAGCAGAGAACCCTTTCATCAGTAGCCAGTCATTAGATCAGGTTAGGTGTATTAGCATCTATTAGGGGTAGACAAAAGGAAACAATTCCCTTTCCCCCCTTCCAATCAGCCATAAGCCTGAGAGAAAACAGACCGGATATACACACTTACTTTACTTTCTTGAAATCACTGAGTTAATTCTCACACTTGTGCTTCTTCTTTACTCATGCAGCAGAAATTTACAGAGATCCAGGCTATTGACTATCCTTATAACTATCCCCCAACTCTTAAGCCAGGCATGAGTAATGTGAAGAAACAAACCAAACAACACTCATATTTCACTTAGAAGAAAATTGAGATCAGGCAGCACTTTAAAAGAACAGAAACACATTAAAAAGAAAACCTCTTTACAGCAGAGTCTCTATTCATTTCTATTTAAAACAATGAAATAAGAGCAATATTAACTAATTCACTTTAACTAGGGATAATGACATTTAATTAGTTACATTAATTCAATTGCATAGGAAGAGAGATGCATTCTGATAGTGCTGACATGCAAGACAGGGCAAGAAATGCTCCAAGAATTCACATAATGAGAAATGGGAGACAAAGGAATTACCATCCCAGACTTGATCTGTGTCCCAGTCTAGTATCTGTATCTGATGACACAAGCACATAAAGCTCTAGAAAACAAACTGCAAAATAAACAAAACCACACAGACATGTTTGAGGATAACTCTACCTCCACAAACTACAGAGTAATGATTAGAAATTCTCTTAAACAAAAAGATGTCTTAAATTCTTTATAATCTTTATTAGCAATAACTAGTGGATATGGATAATTTGCTTGATTTTCCCTTAACCCCCTTTCTCAATCACTCCAGTGGCTGAGTTACACCACCAAATACACAGAGAAGGTTAACGGGCTTAAGGTGGATAAAGAAACAGTGGATGTGTTATATCTTGGCTTTAGATGACTTTTGATGACATTGCCAGATAGGAATGTACACAACACTGTAAGCTGAGTATGAGATGAGATAAAAATTCGCTCCTTAAAAGAGCAATTATCAATATATTATTCTGAAAACAGAAATGTACTTCAAACACAGTCATAATGATGGCAAAGAAAGCATCAGAGAAAAATTTCCCAAAAAAAATACTTTTCTTTGTCCAGTCTGTTGAAATAAAAGGGAACACTGGACCACTTCCCCTCTTGTTCTTAGAGAGCACAGCAGTCAGAAGGATGGGTCACCACCAGTAGCAACCCGTCTAGGAAATTCCACTGATGAGCCCAGGACAATGTTTGAAGACTAGATCAGTATGGAAATCTACACATTTACTTCCTCATGCATGGATTTATCAAGTTTTATTTTAATAACATCTTTTAATTTTCTATAAAGATTAATTAGGATTCAAGATAAGGGTCCTGTTTTCCTAACAACTCAAAATACTTAAGCCACTGCTGGTTTTGGGGTGAAGTTTTTCTATTTATTTGTTTTCCCTATGCACTACCCCAGTTCCAGTGGAGCCATAAATGGCCAGGCATGTTCTCAGATTCCTGGACCCATTCAACACAAGTCTCTAGGCTATTTTCCAGATCGTTAACTTTTATCTTACTTTTCTCTGCCCTGCTAACCTGCAGTTTACAGATATAAAAAGAAAAAAGAAAAAAAAAAAAAAAAGTATCTAGTGAGCAGCTCTGTATCAGGTCAAGAATAATACGTAGTTCTCTGAAACTCACTCTGTCTGCCCTGGCTACCAGGCAGACCTTTTTAGGGAATTGTACTGCTGTGACTTGGAGCCTCTGGCAATCATGAGAGATGGTTCAATCCCTTCTGAAGGCTCAGAGCTGGTAAAGGTGGAGGGCTGGGGAAGACGTCGTTAGAAGGAATGTCATTACAAGGAATGTGGGAGGGATGAGAACAAAGTAACCTTAATTTGGAGGCGTTAGTCGTAGTCTGTCAGGCATAACTCAGGGCTGAAGCACACTCTCAAGCTAGCGGGCAGTACCAACAACTGGCCTTCAGATAGAAACACAGAGGTTCCCTGAACCTTTCCTCTCTCACTCGTGACAGTGCAGCCCTACCTTCAGCACTTGACTTTTTTTGTTGTTGTTTTTATACCAAGATGCATGTTTACACACGTTCTTAAACTTTAGCATTACCTTTTTTACCTTTTCAAAGTTGTGGAACTTTTACCTCTCTCCGACTTAATTACACCATGGCTAGGGCGGGTGATCAACCGCTAACTCCGTGACGGCTGCCTGCCCACCCCCCGGCCCGGGCCTCGGCAGGGCTACGTACCAGATGAGGTGTGAGCCCGCTCTGCCCTGCGCTGCCGCCCGCCCGCGGCGCCGCTGCGGGACGCAGCACGAGCCGCCCCCGCACCCCTCAGCCCGCAGCTCACCTCGCGCCCGGTTACGGTGCCGCTCCGTCCGACGGGAACGGGACCCCGCACCGCGGCCAATCGCCTCGCGTCCTTCGGCTGCAGCCGGGCTGTACCACGGCCCCTCGGCAGCCGTTGTGCTTTGCAACGCCAGGGCGCCATGGCGACCGTCCACGGCGGGGCCGTGGCCATGGGCAACGGGGACGCCAGTGCCGGGGCGGGCAGGCGGCGGGGCCCGGGCGCACTACTCACCCGCATTAAACACAAGGCACCCTCAGAGTTCAGTAGATTTTTATTGCTTTTACCGACTTTCCGAAACGTTACAAAAGATAATTTTATTCTAGCAGTAATTAAAACACCAAAGGCTGGGTCTTTCACATTAAAGACAAGTCTGAGAGTTGCGTTTTCTGTATAAACCAAGTATTATTGATTCTACATTTGGAACAATGTTTTCGCTTGCTTTGGATTTTGTTACAAAGTAAGAAAACGTCACTGTAATTAGAAAAGCAGTCGTAAAAAATTCGAACCATATAGTATGTGATTACATTCCAAATAATCAGCATTAAAATCAAAACTGCAGTTCAGCTACAGGTGCTGAACCCTGGAAGACACCTTTGCACAGGAGTATCAGAAACAATAGAAAGGAAAAACATTAAAAATGATGTGTCTTGCCAATAAAACCATTTAGAAAAGTACTGATTTTCAAACCCATTCAATTATTCCAAACAAATTTTCAACAGGTACCAAATTTAATATGAAAGTGTCTTTAGGTTAACTTCAATGCAGAGTCCTGTAAGTTTTCACTAACAATGTTACAAAATAAAACCGACTTAAAATGACTAAGCAATTTGCTTTATTTATAGCACTACTTTTATGCCGACTCAAAGCTGTGTGCCTCTAGTCTTAAAATTTGCCATAAAATAAATTACTGTTGGTATAAACAAAGTATTTCACACATTTGTACTGTATTTGATAATTTTGTCTAGATGAGTAATTAAAACATTACTAATCATACAAAGCAAAAAATCTAAAATCATTGTGGTGCTCACCTAACAGACTACATTTGCAAACTGAAAATCATGAACCGTTTATCTTGTGATTTACAGGACGTATGTACAAGACAACCCTTTGAAGTGGTGCAGGCTCTGCTCTGCGACATGACACCCATCTGTTACAGAGTGCGTTTTACAGCCCGTTGAACCTGCCTTTGCAAAGGACACAAACCAGGCAGCTGCCAAAAAGACGGAGATCCAGGTGAAGCAAACAATTACTTACAGGAGAAATCTCATTAAACATAGAAAAAATGGCTAAGACATTTGGTTGAAAAAAAACCCACTAGGGCAACAAATTCTACCCTAAGAGGTTTTATGATGACAAAGTTGGCAATTTGGAACATTCCACTGAGTAATCACAGCAGATATTATGCCACAGCTGCAAAATTAATCTAGGAAGAAAGTATAACTAACTTGGGCATATGTAAACAGAATGAAAAGCGTGTCATTGTAATACATATGAACATACTAAGAAGGAGTTTTGTAGAACATAATTTAAACACGAGACTGCATCTTAAGTGAAATATTTTAGATGATAATTTAAATGGAGTGGTCAAAATTAAGACCTACACTTTATGTAAACATTTGTATTTATAAATAAATTAGGGGAAAAAAAAAAAAAAAAAGAAAAAAAAAAAAAAAGGAAAAAAAGAGAAGAGGGATTTCCTGAGGTGGCTCTGCAGCCAGATACACAGTAGCACTAAGCTCCATTCCGGGAAACCAAGGCATCTAAAAAAAGTGCACGGCTGTTTATTTTCCTCTAACTTTTGGAATGGAAACACATTGGTGTAGTTTTTACAGGGCTTAACCCCTGTGAAAAAAAGAAAAAAAAAAAAACCAAAAAAATCAGTGCACAGCAATTCTCACTGCTCTTTTGCATCTGTTAAGGCAAAATATATGTCTACAGTACACTACATCCTTAGCTGTTTAATACTATATGCGATTTTAAAGCAGAGAAGGTGTAAAATAAGCAGCAAATCACTTCACCTAGATTATCAGTGGAGTTTTATGCACTTCAATACCAGATCTTCTCCTATTCACATGGGGGGAAAAAAGTGCAAGCTAAATATGCTACTGACCAAGAACACTGGAACTAAAGGTCACTGTAAACTGCATTGCAGGTCAGGGTATTTCTGGCACCAATTAAAATATCTACACAACTGAAATTAAATAAATAGTGTGTTAGATGTGTTGGGCTTTGGTTTTGTTTCCTTTCAGCTCTACTAGAGATATATCCACTTCCTGTAATATTGAAAAAAACATAAAACTTTTGAAGTAAAAGTCAGATACAAGGTGTACAAAGGTACGTGCATGAAAGAGTTGCAAGAAAAAAAAAATAATTTTTTGAGTCTTTGGAAATTGCTGCAGCGCTGTGAACATGACGTGTAAAATACTAACAGGAGGAGGACTAGTACAAAAGTAATATGTTGTAGATGATGCTACATGAACTGCTCAAAATATCTTCCCTCTTTGATTCAGCTACAGCTACTTAGTAGTCAGTAACTTATGTGCAGATGTACACGTTCTCTTTTTTTTTCTTAAAATAATGCAAAAAGTTTTAGGAAACCATCTGCTATAGTTTCACTGTTATCTCAGATTGATTAGAGGGAAAACATGGTATTTTCTGAGAGCACATACTCAGTCTAAGGCACAAGCTACACTGCCATCAAAGAATAAAGCAACATCTATGCAGCTCGTTACACAGTTATTTGTCAAATGCAGAGAGCTCACTTGCTTCGTCACTGACCTGAGCCTTTGTTGTGACAGTTTGGATACTGATATTCATATTGCTGTACACTATAACTTACTTTCCTGAAACTGTCTTCCGGAATTCAGCCAAAAGAAAAAAGAAAACCAATATTTAATTACATTGCGTTTAAAGGGAATGGTAATAGTCCATCTAACTGAAATACTACTTGTAAATGTTTCTATTTTTTCCCAGTGATGGCTTTGTTTTTGTAATACACAGTTACCTTCTCTTCAAGTGACACTTGGATGAATAACACTGAAATTCCATCTCAAGTGATATTTTCAGATGAACTCTCCAAGAATCGTCTCCTTTGCAGTTGTCGAGAAGTTTATCACATGGTAAACTCTCAACTTTGCCAAAAGCAGAACTAAGCAAACATAATCTTCTAATTTTAAATAAGCACAGATTCTAATTAAAGCCATTGTAATACATCCAGACAGGGCTAGTGGTAACTCAGAACGTAAAGAGATTGTTTCAGAAGTGAAAGCCAAAAAATTAAGGCATAAGGCAAAAAAAAAAAAAAGGTACTAATAATGGAAACTGCACGGGTAATTGATCAAGATTTTCATTTATACATAAAATTCTCATTATTACAAATATTATAATGCTAAACCTGAAAGCAGAAGTACAATAAATGCACTGACTGCATCTTTATCAGCGAGCCCCCAAAAAATCCCATTTACTTTAATAAATGAATATTTACTTTTTCAGTTGATCTTACATGATAAAAATTTAAACTAATTAAAATAAATAAAATTGTTTCAAACGAAGTTGGTGTGCTATCATATATGCCCTTTACAATGGAGACGATCAGAACTGTACACACAAATATCACAAGCAATTTGTAATCCATAAAATAATACTGATCACAAACTTATTACAGTATAATAATACAGCTAATTTAATCAAATACAGAGCATATTTAAAAACTGAGAAATGTTTTATGAGGAAGAACATGAAGTACTCTAAAGTTTCAGTCTTAGAGCACAGTAAATCAGACTCAAAGCTGATAGAAAACATGTAAGTAAAAACAGGAGCAGAAGACTTCAAGAGTACTAGTGTGGTATGTATGTGTAACTTCCTATAGGCCAAACTGCTGTCTGTAAATGCAATTTATATTGTGTAAACAGCGTGTCCACAATGGCAAATACTGACTTGAGACTGTAACTACAATTACTGCACTCATACTGCTACTAGACAATAATGAAAAACGAAGTTTGAATTTAAAATAAAAAGTAGCAGAATGGAGTATTTCTGTGTATTTTAAGTTACCCACCTGACTCAGGGCCCTAGAACACTTCTGTAAAAGAGGAGAGACAGAATCCAGAAAACACTAGCATGTAGTGGAGACATAAAACACAGTAGTTCTTGTCAACAGGACATTAATATTTGTTCTATGAAATCACAAAGAAGTATACCCTGCAAAAATGAGCAGTAATTGCCTGCATGTAAAACAAACGTCTGTAGCGCACATTACAAACAGAGGTATTGCGAAACGTTAAGCAATATGGACCAGTAATCATCAGCACAAGCTGATTTCACTTTTATGCACATATTGATTATTGAAAATATGCATTCATTACAACCTTCCTATTTAAAAATGAAAATAAAATTTCCAATAAAATAAATAGCTGAAGTGTGATTACCACATCTTACTTGTAAGAAAAAAATCTTCTTGTTATGCAAGCACATCTACAGTGCCCTAAACAATGGCAGAATTAAATACATGTTGCTCCTTAAATTGGAAATCACACTTCCATGGTATAACATCCTACAGCAATATATATACACACACAAATACACGCAGTTCCCTCTTGGTTCACGTCTATAAAGATGTTTCGGCATCCACGTATTTCACAACAGGTGAATCTTCCACATTGATTTTCACACTTTCCGGTTTTTCAGGGCTGTGTGAAAGTAAAGAGGAAAATGTTTGGTTTATTTCAGTGAAGGTTAACTTTCCAACATTTTAAACTTAACACAGATACTTTCAATGTTCATCACTAAGGATACTTCTACGATGATGCACTTCTGTTACGTTCCAGTAGTTTTTAAATACTATCCCCCCAGGAATAATACGGGGAGAGAAATCAGACATCTCATCTATAAATACCATTACCAGTCCCACTGCTTTTATTTATTCTATGGATTTGAAATTGGTTTTCAAAACATCTTTTGAAGAACAAAACTAACAAAAATCAAACCATACCATAACACCCACAAAACTTTACTAAAAATACATGATAAGCAATATCCTTAATACTGCTTCATTATTGGGCTGGGAACCAATTTTGTTCACAACACAAGGCTGGGAAAACATTTCAGTCTTTTCAAAATGGGGAACCACACTGAAAAGCAAAGGACAGCTAGAAATCTGTGTTCATTTAAGTGGGAGACCCTTAAGACAACAAGCTAGCTGGCACCTGAGAAACCAATAATAGGCTTAAGGGGTGCCAGCACTGATGAGTGATTTATCCAATGCCAGTAAGGAACACCCCGAGGTAGCTAGAAGACAGCAGAAGAGAAATTTGAACAGTGTTAAGAGGGAGGATTATTTAGGAATGAATTTTAGAAGAAATCACATGTGGCTCCAAGAAAAAAAAAGCGTCAGAAATTCATCCAAAGAGAAAAATTCTGGGATTCCTTAGAGAAACAGAAGCTTGCTTGGATTTTGCAGAGTCTATAAAATATCACAGACGATGGAGGGAAAAAGAAAAAGTAAACTGTATCAATTCAGGAAAGATTTAAAAAAATGTATTAAAAACCATTTTTTTTTAAAAAAAGGTAAGATTTTTAAGAAGCAATGTTGGTCCATCCAGCATGTAGCCTGGAATTCCAAAAGACACTGCTTATGTCAAACTGCATCTTATTTGTAACCTATAAATCTGAAAACAGCAGTGTCTACAGAACCATTTTAAGCACAGCACTAAACATCTGCTCGTGTTATCAGATGAACACTGTTACACTGAAAAACCTTAACTGAACTGAGACAAAAAAGTTACAGGGAATTACTTTTGACTCAGCAGTGGAGACATCTGTGAAACTCTCAAGCACTCGCTATACAAGAAATTTGGCAAATATCTCCAAACAGCAACCGAGTTGATGCTCAAGGAAGTCCTGCCTTCTAACATTTTCCAAATTCATTATGAGATGGCCTCTTGCAAGAGCTGGTTTCTGGCACCAGTGGTTTTTTATTTTTTTATGTTCAGCTTTAGCAAGTTCCCTTCCAAGATGGAATTTTTACCATATCTCAAGTAGAGCATGTTGTGGTATCAAAGAAAAATGTCTTACAGCAAAATACAAAAAAATAGATGGAATAACTGAGTATGACCAAGCAGATCAAAAAACACTGCAACT
Source organism: Urocolius indicus (assembly GCA_013401255.1). Taxonomy (NCBI): domain Eukaryota; kingdom Metazoa; phylum Chordata; class Aves; order Coliiformes; family Coliidae; genus Urocolius; species Urocolius indicus. Next base: position 191,618 of record WBNH01004899.1, read on the forward strand.
GGTCTGAAGCTTTATTTGCTAGTGCAGCATTTTACGTCTATACTAACATAACCTAGTCAGGGAACAGGGAAGTGCACGATGGAGTTGTACTACCTTCTAGCTGCCTGAAAACCAAACTTAAAAATTTCAATTATTTTGGAAAGAGATACACAGATCTGTATATCTTTAAGCCTTATATACCCAATGACTATCAGGTAACATACTAGAAGCATCCATAATTTCTGTAACAGGTTTCAGGGAACTCAACATGAAAGAAAACACATAATTAACAAGAGTATGTATGTCTGTATACCTTTCTATCTAATGACCCTAATACTTATCTTCCTGACAGTCTAGCTTATGTAATACTTTAATTTTTAAAAGTGTCTTAAAAATATTGATTTAAAAAATGTATTTAAATATTTTTAAATGTTACACCAATACAGGATGAAAATTCGCCAAAAATGGTGTCTGCATTAATGATTGTCTTCAGCTTTTCCTATTACAATACTACAAAGTTCTTTGCTGCTCTCCTTTATCCTTGGTTGACCTATTGTCTGGGCAAAACAAAGCATATTTCCATGCTTAGTTTGGAGTATGTGCTGAATAAACAATGTCAAGTACTAAGTGGCCAGTTACTACTGCTGTTTCCATGATGCAAGCTCAACAGTAAACGATAGCTTGGAAGATTATTTATGAACACTCGTTCGCCATCAACTCTTCCACTAAGAGGTAATTTTATGCAGAACTTAACTTCATATCTCTGAAACCTGTCTGCCTTTGACAGGTTTGGTTCAAAGAGATCAATCGAAAGAAGATGTATGTACACACAGCAGGACTGCATAATCTTGAATTTTCTAAACCAACCAGGCCCATGCTCCTCTCTTTCCCACATCAAAACTGAAGCAATATGTGACGGAATAGTCCACAGATACCATTCTCTATAAATGACAAGCCTTCAGGAAGTTGAGGATATTCCATATAAATAGTCAGGATTTGGTTTGTTCCCCTTGTATCCTCAGGATAGAAGAGCAGAATGATTTGTTGCACATAGACTTTCCTGTCTGATGGGAAGCTCGCTGAGACTCCTGGCCATTACAGAAGACAAGTATCAGTGTACAGGAAATGTTCACACTGCTAAGGATTCCTAATCTGTCCAGTACTTCAAGTGCCATTGGTATCTAGTGAAGATAGTATTTGATCCAGGTTTAATTTTTAGAGATTAAAAATGAGCTTGGGCAAAACAAACCAAATAATCCAATAAAAGAGGGGCCAGATTCTAAGGCGGCATAAAGCAACAATGAAAGTGCTGGACTTACCTTTTATTCCTACTGGCATTTGGAATGTTCAGGATAAAACTATTCCCATGCTCATATATAACTCTAGGAAAGCTTTTAGAAACCCTAAACCCAGAGTAGCATACAACTGTACTAAGTAAATAAAAAGTTTAAAAGTGTAATAATATATTCAACAAAATAACTGGAATTCCTTATAGCAATAACTTCACAGTAAAGAGGAAAAGTTAAAATTCAAATTCTACGAAATTAAGAAGTCAATGCAGATTTACAAACCAAGTATGTTTTTTAACATACATTTCAAGAAATAAAAGTACAGTTACTAGCCACTTAACAGAAGATCATAGTTAGAAAATGCGTGAGTAGTTATAGCTACCTCAGGTTAGCTCTGGTTACTTTGGCATTCTCAGTACTCATGGCAAGAGCCTTCCACTGTGCAGTTTTGGCCATTTCATCTGATATGTTTACAATTGATGGATCAACGCTAAAGAACAAACAAACTTCCTGGTTAGTATTCAATACCTTGAAACAACATTATACTTATTGTCACTCATCATTCACATCAGTTGTGCCTTCCTTCAATATTTACACAGCCACAAGTTGAGTTCATCCCTTAAAATCAGATTTCCGTAATAATTTGAAAATTTCCCTCACTGGCGCTGCCTTTATCGCATTGCATCTTAAAACAGTTTTTCCACATAGATATCACAAAGATATTGGGGATATTTCAATACTACTTGGAAGTTCAGAAAATTATTTTGCACCCTCAGAAGTAATGAAGTGAATCACCCTGGTCTGATAAGGCTTTCATAAATCAGAATTATTTAAAGTTGTTGCCAAGACATATTGAAGCTAGTATCTCAGTTGACACTTAAAACTAGTAAAAATCTATAAGTCTCAAAATCTGGACAGATTTCAAGGTGTTTTGTTGTTTGGTTTTGTTTACCTGCAGAGCTTTACTAGACATTTTTCAAGGATTTTTGCCGCAGTCTCTTCCAAGTCCTGCAGAAGGTAAGTTCACTCTTACAGCTTTTCAAACCTATTTCCCCACTTGCCCTCCAAATATTTCTATGTACTATGACTTGGGTGTTGTTTCTGTGTATGTTTCCTGTTCTGTGCCATACTTCAGAAGTCTGTTCAGAATCTACCCCAAGGCATCTGTAACAGTTCTTCAAACCGCACAGCAATCTTTCAAAAAGCCATTTTCACTCAGGAATCCCCACAAGATGCAAAACACTGAAATATATAGTAAACACACATGCACACTGTTGATCAAATCATAGTTCTACTGTGAGAGCAATTAGCAACTCAAATATTTGAGAAGCTTTAGCATTTAGCATTTTCATTTGAGTTGCTAAAGACTGATGACTGCATTTATTAGCAGGAATAACTAATAAAAAAATCCGCCTATTCCCAATTCACATCAGAGTAGACCTGACACTACTCTATATCCACAGGAAAACCAATTTTAATCTTAAAGGTTTGTGGGTTAAAAGAGGCTAACAAAAAAAAAAAAAAACACACCACAAAAAACCAAACCCAAAACCCTGGCAAGCTGTTCATCTGCTGCTTCTTCAATGTGTGCTGAAAGTTACAGAATACTTGACAACTATGCTGAATATGTCCCTAGTAAGGAAGACGCATACGGAGACAAAACACCTTGCAGTGCTGAAGGAACTTTCCATCAGAGAAGATGCAGATCTTCCTTTTCTGGAAGAGAACCAGTGACCGACCCTGTTCTCACATTTACTTTCACAAACTGACCTTTTAAAGCAAAAATGGCTGCCTGTAAGAAGTTTTTTCTTATAGTCACAGGAATTATAGACTTGGCACTCCTTTAAGTAAACCAAAGAAGTGCACACTTCTGACTCGTTCTGAAAAACCCAAGTGGCTGGTAAACATACGGCTCAGCTGATGTTATTAGTTGCTTAACGCTCAGTTTTTCATGCACAGTAACACACAAGTGTTCCAGGGAAACTGACCAAAGAAGTTTCTTCACCCCGAGTACAGCTGGTCGAAACTGAGTCATCTGATCTGTTCAAGATGGTCATGTAAATTTATCATTAAGATGCAGTTGTAAAGAACAATGCAACATTTAAATGCTACTACAGCACCATGAGATATACCTTCACACTTCCTAATCTACCTTCATACTTCCTAGTCTACATTCATACTTCCTAGTCTACCTTCATACTTCCTAATTGTGGCTGAAGCTTGGGAAAAAAAAAATTATATACAACCAACTTCATAAAAGCAAATTGCAGCACATGATACAAAAAGATCAACTACTTATTATACCTGTATTTTAGGGGTTTTACAGGAAAATCCAAATTTGCTTCTCCATATGCAAGGTGGACACTTTCATTGTCCCCTGTCTGAAGCATTCTCTCTGCTTCCTGGAAATTCCAAGTAGAAAGTTTATCAAACAACTCATGAAGCAGAAATCAAAGAAATATTTCCTGCTGACAGTTAATTTCCATAGGGGTAGGGGGCATCTCCCTGTAGATACTGGAGTTGAATATGCAGGAGATACACTTTAAAATCTCTTTTCTTAGAAGTACTTTCTTTCAGCTAGGTGGGATGGAAGACTGGAGAAGAAGGGTGTTACAAGTTTTGTAAGGAATTCAGCTAGCTGGTGTACAGTTAGGTAAGACTTTTATGGAGAAGTTGCACAAGCTGTATTACTCTATTATTTGGAACCAGCAATTGGGTTTAACCATTGCTCTGCAAATATATATTTATATGATACTATGAAGAGTTTGTGATTAATTTAAGCTGAGTAAAAATCCCTACTTCACTGCTTTTCTCTCCCTCTCCCTTTTCTCTCCTTCTAACCTGACAAGAACAAAGAAAACAGCATTTTGTGCTAACTGCTTCTTTTAAATTATTTGTGATTACAGATAGCAAGAAAAGTCATAGTTCATAAAAGCATCACTAAAATAGTAACCTTCTCTTAACATAATTGCCAGTAATGGTTCCTCCAGCATTTAATCTCATGATAAAGAATTTCAAAACATATATTTGGTATACAAGGTCAGATGCAAAAGTCACTTAAAATTCTTTTAAGTCTTACAGAGTATTTTCTAGTAACATACAACATGCTTAATTTGACTGTTTTTACACTTACTGCTTTCTCTTTTTTCTTTTTGTCATCTTCTTTCTTCTTTTTGCTTTCTGGCATAAGATCATCAAGCCAGCTAAGCTCTCTTTTGGTGAAACATAAATCCATGAGCTTGCGAATGAACACTAAAGCTAGAACCTTAAGGGAACCATAAATGGAGTAATTCAGATGAAACTACTTAAATAAACAAAACAGCACATACTTTCAGTACATGTAGAATCTTTAACTTCTTAGTAGTACCAGTTTTACCTTATGGTAAAGTTACATAATTTCCACTTTCGATAGCTATTCACAACTAAATTGCTTATTTTCAGGAAATGAAACGTTGTTTCAAAAGCGAACAACTTGTACTACAGGTTCTTTTGTTTCTTTCCCACTCCCTTCTTTCTTAACACAGCAGATATGCTCTGAAGACATCCTGGATGAGAAACACACTCTCGGAAAATTATTAACTCGTAAAACAAAATACTTACCATCATAGGGAAAACAACAGCAGCTGCAGAGGCTTTAATCACCCACAACAGAACTAGACAAGTGAGTTGAACAACTGTAAAGATATGGACCTTCCAGAGTGGCACATAACGTAGATAAATCAGGTCAGGTTGATGTTTGGCAGGCATGCCAAATAGTTTTATACGGTCAAAAAACTGCATTGAAAAATAAAACCATCCTTCAGTTAATCATTTTCTTCCCCAGGAAGAAAAGAAACATTTTTAAAGGAACTTCAGAAACATAAATTAATCCCAAATAAAATACTAATGAAAAACACTGAACGTTTAGAAGAATGGGACTGAGGGTTTGTTGGGGTTTCTGCCCCCTCATTAGTACTAGAGAATTTCAGAAGATTTCAGAAAATTTGTTGCTCAGCTACACTACTGAAAGAAAAATGTAAAGAACTCAAAGTGAAGGCATGACATGGTAAGAACAAATACCTGAACATGACACTCACCAAAATTAACCTACACACTATTCAGACAATATGGACAAACTTTATGGCTTTTCACAAACTAATGTGTTACAGTTGCCTTTTAATTTAGTGTTAAACAAGTGCACATTGCCCATTAAAGTTAGACTTTACCTGAATGCCTTTTAATGAAGATACTCCCATGTAAAGAAAGACACCATACAAAACTGGCATTGGAATAAACTAGAGAGGAAAAAAAAAAACTCAGTTACTTGTGAATCAACATGACATAACCCAGCAATTCATATTAGTGACACACATGGACTAAGTTACTTTTTACTTTATGTTTTAAGTGAAAAATGTAAAAGCTCAAGCTCTTTATGGAAAAAAATACATGTATCACTGAGCACAAAAAAATATATATCTAGAGCTAACAAAGCTATCACTAAGATCAAATAAGCAGGTCAGTCTTGACTGCTCATTCATTCAATTTTCTAAGTTGCAATCAAGATTTCTATTAAGTATGTTGCTTTATGTTGCTACCCAAGAGGAACCCAAGAGGAACTGAGATTATCAGCTTCATGAAACTGACATGAAATTTCACTTTTCATCATTAATATTGCATTTCTGGAGTGGATGAAACAAAAATTACACCACACCTACTGTGTCAGAAAAAAACTGCCAATTATTCAGGGTTAAATTTTGTTCCAATAAGAATATCAATTTAAAGCTTATGAAGATAATGATTTTGTCCACTGATTTCAGTGCCACTTGTGTGAAACCTCTGCAGACCATGCAAAGCAAGCAAAGCTTTCATTCCTCCTAAACCAATGAAACTTCTGAATAAAAGTCAGCCAAGATACAATTCAAAATCATAATTTAAGAACCTCTATACCCCAACGTACTAGTAGTTAATTCATGCTAACTTCTATTGCATTAAATCAGTATAAATCCATACATGGAACAAAAGCACAACAACCTACAGACGCAAGGCTTCATCTTCTTTTGAAGAACAGCCATTCATAATAAAGAAGCAAAAACATTTCATAAAGAGCAAACAGTTACAATTTCATTCCTATTATCATTGATTCCATAAAAAAAAGTAACAATTTCTAAGAATTGGATGTTAAAATGTGGGGTAAATCATAGACTCATAGACTCAGACTGGTAGGGGCTGGAAGGGACTTTTAGAGATCATCTCGTCCAACCCTCCTGCAGAAGCAGGTCCACCTACATCAGGATGCACAGGAACATGTCCAGGTGGGTCTTGAGGACCTCCAAGGAAGGAGACTCCACAACCTCCCTGGAGGTCTTCAAGACAATCAGCACCTTTACCTTTTGCTTTTGAGCAACAATAAATCTCTTTCAGTATTTCTGATTCTGAACATTAGCATTACATAGCTGAGCTCTTCATAGCTTTTCAATCAGAGATTATCAAATTTGAATACTCACAGTAACTGCTACTGCCTTATTGTTTTCAGACCTTTACTCTCTTTAACAAATAGTCAATAAATAAAAAATTATAATATGTTGCTCTAATTACTAAGCTACATTTGTGTGTTCCTTCATAGGTTTATTTCTTCCCGTTATCTAAACAGTCATTAGAAGCTATTTGTTTGTGAAATGACTTGTGAGCTGCCTTTAAACGAACTTTTACAAAGTTCTTTAAAGGTATTTACAACTATGCAATTTATGCCATATCTGCTCTTTTGGCAACAAAAAGACGGGATTTTTAATTTCTCCTTTCAACTATTGCATTTGAAACAACAAATCAGAAGTTGAATGGATTTTACTCAAATCTGAGCAAAAAAAGCAAACTAAACTGATTGGTTTTCTTCCAATAAGGTCTTTGGCAGGGCATTATGCATACAAATTAAGAGATAAAAGTGTAAACTGAGACCAAAGTACAATGTGTAAAATCTCTATTACACTGTGATGATGTCCAAGATAATCTTGACCCTTTAGAATAATAAGCTGAAGATACCAATGAGAAGTGAACGATGTCACTTCCGATGACCACAGACATTTCCATTTCTTCTGCTATACTGTATACCTTTTGATCAAGTAATATTTTATCATATTCCTTTTCTATCTCCATTTATGCATTTGCAAAAGAACTACAGCATAACTATTTCAGGTTAGACAGACTTGAGAAATCAAAAAATAGCTGGCAAGAAAATCAGGTACCATGGACAAAGATTGCTTTCCTTCACTACTCATTCCATTTCTAACAATCAGATTTCACTTTTATATCTCGCCTCGTCATTTCTATTCAACTAACACCTGTTGTTAAAAAGGCAATTTAAGAATGAGTCCAGCCATATTTTACTCACTAACATTATGAAATACTAAATCACAGTATCAAAGCCACAAAGAATATAGAAATACTTTGGAAAAAAACTATGTTTTACCTTTAATACAGAGGTCATGAACACTGACAGCCCCATCAGGACAAAAATCATCAATCCTGTTACTCGCTGTTCCCGGATTCCCAGAAACTTTGGTTGCTCTCCTGGTGCTGAGCATTCAGATTCCACTTTCAGACTATTAACATGACTTATTGACAGGACAGTTGCAGCAACAAACCACGGTAAGCCCATGATAGAACATATCCCCAACATAACTCCAACCATGAGCAGATCAAGATGATAACCACAGCCTTTCTGTAAAATTAGGCAAACAAATAATTCCATAAACTTTCTATTTATATGATATCATCTTTTAAGTTAGCTGGTAAATATGAGGTAAATACTAGAGCTAGAAATTTCGAATATCCATGAAAATCCATTTATTCTTTATTAGTTAATACATACATTTATTTAATAGCTGTTGATAATGTTTCCCAGACTTAAGAATGACTCCAGTTTAAAATAAACTCAATTTACACAACATTAGAGATCTGTGAAAATTACTCTTACCTTCAGCTTATGCTCTTTCCTGTTTATAATAACTGCTGTTATTTGTTGATCCATGAAAATGAGAATGGTGCAGAGCAAAGCAGGAATAGCAGCTATCAAGAGTGTCCACCAAGGATTGCTTCCAAGAGGATCTATGAACCATCCTCGGTCTTTTCGGGTGGGCTGAAAAAAAACATCAACAGTAACAATAAAATGACTAAGATAAAATGCAGATTTTATTGCTACAAACAGCTGCAATGAACAGATTATCACTGTCTTAGATCACATAATGGTAGGGGTTGGAAAGGACCTCTAGAGATCATGTAGTCCAACCTTCCTGCTAAAGCAGGTCCACCTAGATCATCTGTGTTTAGATTTTTTTTCCTATATCTTTGACCAAAGACTGATTTAGCTGTTACATTTGAATTGGACATTTACATAGTAAAAACTAAAACAAACTTAATCCATTCCTTCATTTCTGCACATTTTGCACAAAAGAATGCTTCCTATTCAGTGATAACATGAAGCATAGTATCTTCTGTCAGATGAAGCACACATCCAAAACAAAGAAGATTACTTTATCAAGTACATCCTGAGAAAACAGATCAATTTCTGTTTCTATTTAATTGCAGTGTCCTACGCTCTATGGAATTGCAAGCATTTAAAAAGTTAAGTTTTTTAAAAGGTTTCCTTACTTCAAATTTCTCTGGAACATGAAGCTTAGGAGAAGGTACTCCTACAAGATAGTCAATCAAAACCATGATTACTATGGTTAGAAATACTGCAAAGTCACTGATGGTAGAACGCACCTATAAGGAAAAAATGTGTCAACTCTTGCTTTTTCATCATTACAATTTCCACGTATAGAGAGACAATTTTCTCCTCTATGAATAGTGAAGTCTATTTCCATTATACTACACCACTGAAGACTACACATATTTTTCTATTTTTATTTTAAAGTTTAAGCTGCCTGCCAGCATACCATGAAGTTGCAGAAGTTAAATATACAACTGTTCACCTGATTATGTCATTTAAAACTTATCTACTACAAGAAGCAAACTACTTAAAGTAACTCCTTCCTCATCATTCTGTCCCTTTCAAAAGGCTGGGCCAAAGATCTTGTAGCTTAATTTAGTTATATCACTGAATTGTTCTGAAATTAATCTTCATACATTTGATGTTTTGATAGGAGGGGGATAATTTACAACAGATTTGGGTTATCAAATACAATACACATTGTCAGAATGAACTGATCATCGTGAACTGATGCTTCATTTTGGTCACCAGAAACAAGTTCCATAAATCAGTCAAAGGATAATCATTGTATTAGCCTTCATTAGAAACAGCACTCCCCTGAGGAACCACTCAGAACCCTTCATATGTCAGCAGCATGGGGAAAACAATCAGTTGTTCTGTACAGCTAGGCGTAGAAAACAACAGCAATATTATTTCTCCAAATGATACTTGGCATTAAGCATTAAAATGAGATGACCTGCTTAGGTCTTCCAAAGCTTTGAACTACCTTTTTGTAACTATAGGAAAGTAGGAGAAAAGGCACTAAATTTTCTTCTGCAGACGATTTTTTTCCTCTCATGTCTTACTTTTTTGAATTATTAGAAAAATATATTAAAAGCAGAAAAATAGCTATCTCAAAAGAAATATCTCAATACATAGTTCTGAAGCAAAATGGAAAATTCCTCTCCACTAAGTTACACTAATGTATTTACACAAGATAAATAGTCTCTGATCAGAATTACCTTAGTTGGGAAATAGCGTTTGGTCTTGAATTGCTTTAGGAAAGAGGAGAGGAAAAACGTTGTAAAGAATAATATGACAGACCAGAAGAGAACATCTGGAATATATGGTCCATGATGGCCACAAGCTGATCCACGAAACACACCATGTAACTCTAAACATTCCTGCAAAGAGAAAATCCCCTTAAATGTCTATGTTTTATTCATTTAATACATTCAGCCTAACTTGTAGTGTTTCAATATAAAACACGTTTGAGAACTTTCACAATCTCAAAACGGGCTCTTTTCTTCATCACTACCTCAGCCTGAAATGCCAAAAATGTGCTGTGTGTTCCATAAGAGCCACAGTAGCCAGCATTGATTATTTTGGGATGCCTAGTTGCTGGGCATTTTGCAAAGAAACAACTTCTTTACATTCACTTCATTTCTATTCTATTTCTTGAAGTGTAACAAGTTTGAAAGCATAAATAAATAAAGACTGAGGACCAGGAGAAGTACACTATCCAACATCAACTTTCAAGCTAATGAACCGAGAGTCTCCTCAGTTTCTCCCACCTCTTTATTGACTTTTTGTCTTGATAAAGTTAAAGAAAAAAAAAATGGACTCTTACAAAATGAGATTAACCCAACTGTAAGAAAAGATAGCAGCAAAGCATTGTAAACAATATTTTCAAATAAAAAGTCAGACAATCCCTACCTAAAAGGCTCATTGGAATGTAAAGAATTAGAAGTATACAACAAAAGAAGCAACAAGCCAATAAAACAAATAGCTGGAAGCAGCACTACCACAACCTAGGCTTTAAACACGTTAACTTATCAAAACTTTAAACTTATAATAAAAATTCTCCACACTAACATTCTACTTTGATTATAAGCACCACCAAATCCTGGATTAGTTCTGTCTCTCTGGGAAGACTAAAGATGACGAAGAGAATGAAAAAGTACATAAAATAAATACAAATACTAAGTTCAAGAGAAATCATCACCCCAGGTGATTAAGGTAGAACAGGAGCCATTGGTGGGACATAGAAAACACTACATCTAAAATAAATAAAACATCGAGGTTTCTTATAACAATATTTTTTTTTTGTGCAAAATAACTTCTCCCTTCAGTGTTAATATATAAGCTCACATACATGAACCCATACATAGATATCTATTGCCATTTTAGATAGCCTGTGATGGCTAAAGTAGGCACACACGGCTAGCAAATGCAATGTAAGATCCACATCATTCAACATGAAAACCATGTCAAGAGCATGCAACTGACTACCATCCATGGAATTCCTAATTAGCAAAAACTTTTCTTCCTAAAAGCTTTCAGTATCACTCCACACAATAACTTTCCTCCTCTTCGCCTACCCAAAAAACTTGGTATTGTTACAAAATACCAGTTCAGACAGTAACACTATCAAGACTATTGCTTCAAATAGTTCTTCCCCTTCTCTTTTAACCTTTAGTTTTCCAACATATTCTTTTCACATATATATGCACACACACACAGAGGCACATTGCTTTAGATACTCACAGAAACTGTAAGGTTATTCCACGCTATGCTTTCCACAGACTTATTCATACTCCTCCACACCTGCAAAGTTTCATTGCTGGGTTTCTCAGGCTCAGAACACACACATCTGAAGGGATATATAGCAATCTGAAGTAAACTCTTCAGAATTTTGGAAATTAAGCCAAAGTTTAGTTTAACCTTCTATGAAGGAAGCAGAGTACAAGACTCCTCCATACATGACAAACTAGGATTACTGGGGGCACATAGGTGGAGTGGGAGGGGTGAAGAATCAAAGCAGCAGCTGCTCAGTGGGTTTAACAGATTGTACCAATCAAAAAAAAAACCCACAACAAAACAAAACACTCCTATATATTTTAAACAATTAGAAGTAGGCAAGATGTTGACTTAACTATACAACTGATCTGCTAGTTTTTAAATATAATGACACCTGAAAAATAGGTAATTTATGCAAACTTCTACATGGTGTTACTAAAAAGATGAAGATAACCAAAATGACACCACATTTCAACAACTCTATACTAATATATATTGTGTTATTGCTAAAGATTTCTACACAGTTGGACTAACTTGGCATGAACAGTTTTCTGTGACTACTTAAAACTTTTTAGATTCCTAAACAGTACATCACAGCATGATTCAAACTTCAATTAGTCCCACTGCACACTAAACATAAATAGTCAAAACACAAACACTCAAAATCACAGNAGGAGAGGAAAAACGTTGTAAAGAATAATATGACAGACCAGAAGAGAACATCTGGAATATATGGTCCATGATGGCCACAAGCTGATCCACGAAACACACCATGTAACTCTAAACATTCCTGCAAAGAGAAAATCCCCTTAAATGTCTATGTTTTATTCATTTAATACATTCAGCCTAACTTGTAGTGTTTCAATATAAAACACGTTTGAGAACTTTCACAATCTCAAAACGGGCTCTTTTCTTCATCACTACCTCAGCCTGAAATGCCAAAAATGTGCTGTGTGTTCCATAAGAGCCACAGTAGCCAGCATTGATTATTTTGGGATGCCTAGTTGCTGGGCATTTTGCAAAGAAACAACTTCTTTACATTCACTTCATTTCTATTCTATTTCTTGAAGTGTAACAAGTTTGAAAGCATAAATAAATAAAGACTGAGGACCAGGAGAAGTACACTATCCAACATCAACTTTCAAGCTAATGAACTGAGAGTCTCCTCAGTTTCTCCCACCTCTTTATTGACTTTTTGTCTTGATAAAGTTAAAGAAAAAAAAAATGGACTCTTACAAAATGAGATTAACCCAACTGTAAGAAAAGATAGCAGCAAAGCATTGTAAACAATATTTTCAAATAAAAAGTCAGACAATCCCTACCTAAAAGGCTCATTGGAATGTAAAGAATTAGAAGTATACAACAAAAGAAGCAACAAGCCAATAAAACAAATAGCTGGAAGCAGCACTACCACAACCTAGGCTTTAAACACGTTAACTTATCAAAACTTTAAACTTATAATAAAAATTCTCCACACTAACATTCTACTTTGATTATAAGCACCACCAAATCCTGGATTAGTTCTGTCTCTCTGGGAAGACTAAAGATGACGAAGAGAATGAAAAAGTACATAAAATAAATACAAATACTAAGTTCAAGAGAAATCATCACCCCAGGTGATTAAGGTAGAACAGGAGCCATTGGTGGGACATAGAAAACACTACATCTAAAATAAATAAAACATCGAGGTTTCTTATAACAATATTTTTTTTTTGTGCAAAATAACTTCTCCCTTCAGTGTTAATATATAAGCTCACATACATGAACCCATACATAGATATCTATTGCCATTTTAGATAGCCTGTGATGGCTAAAGTAGGCACACACGGCTAGCAAATGCAATGTAAGATCCACATCATTCAACATGAAAACCATGTCAAGAGCATGCAACTGACTACCATCCATGGAATTCCTAATTAGCAAAAACTTTTCTTCCTAAAAGCTTTCAGTATCACTCCACACAATAACTTTCCTCCTCTTCGCCTACCCAAAAAACTTGGTATTGTTACAAAATACCAGTTCAGACAGTAACACTATCAAGACTATTGCTTCAAATAGTTCTTCCCCTTCTCTTTTAACCTTTAGTTTTCCAACATATTCTTTTCACATATATATGCACACACACACAGAGGCACATTGCTTTAGATACTCACAGAAACTGTAAGGTTATTCCATGCTATGCTTTCCACAGACTTATTCATACTCCTCCACACCTGCAAAGTTTCATTGCTGGGTTTCTCAGGCTCAGAACACACACATCTGAAGGGAAGAAAAATATAACTTACATGCTTTTAAGCTGTATATAGCAATCTGAAGTAAACTCTTCAGAATTTTGGAAATTAAGCCAAAGTTTAGTTTAACCTTCTATGAAGGAAGCAGAGTACAAGACTCCTCCATACATGACAAACTAGGATTACTGGGGGCACATAGGTGGAGTGGGAGGGGTGAAGAATCAAAGCAGCAGCTGCTCAGTGGGTTTAACAGATTGTACCAATCAAAAAAAAAACCCACAACAAAACAAAACACTCCTATATATTTTAAACAATTAGAAGTAGGCAAGATGTTGACTTAACTATACAACTGATCTGCTAGTTTTTAAATATAATGACACCTGAAAAATAGGTAATTTATGCAAACTTCTACATGGTGTTACTAAAAAGATGAAGATAACCAAAATGACACCACATTTCAACAACTCTATACTAATATATATTGTGTTATTGCTAAAGATTTCTACACAGTTGGACTAACTTGGCATGAACAGTTTTCTGTGACTACTTAAAACTTTTTAGATTCCTAAACAGTACATCACAGCATGATTCAAACTTCAATTAGTCCCACTGCACACTAAACATAAATAGTCAAAACACAAACACTCAAAATCACAGTGGTCAAAACCTGGTTTGACTATGCCAGAAGCCACCCTTCACGTATCACGATCTCTGCCTCAAGCAGGCAGAGCTGTTGCCAATAGGGCAACAAGTTGTCTGCCTTCCAACTAGGTGCAACAAGCAGGGACTCACACCTCAGGTCTACAGGTATGACCTTGCAGGAGCTCCCAGCACTTCTGTGATAATGTATTTAACCAGGGGGAAAAAAAACCCCAACAACCCAGCAATTGCAGTCAGATGAGAATAAGTGAAACAACTCTGCAGACAGCAAGGTCAGTGAAGGAAGGGCAGGAGATGCTCCAGGTGCCAAAGCAGAGATTCCCCTGCAGCCTGTGGTGTAGCCCATGGTAAGGCAGGCCACGCTCCTGCAGCCATGGAGGCCATGGTGGAGCAGAGATTCACCTGCAGCCTGGAGAGGACCCCACACCAGAGCAGGTGGATGCCCAAGGGAGGCTGCAACTGAGGGAAGCTTGTACTGGAGCAGGTTCCTCGCATCACCTGTGGACAGAGGAGCCAACACTGCAGCAGTCTGTTCTTAAAGGACTGCACCCTGTAGATGGGACCTAACACTAAAGCAGTTCGAGAAGAATCACAGCCCATGAGAAAGACTCATGTTGGAGAAGTTCAGAGACAACATGTGAGGAACTGACTGCAACAACTCCCATACCCCGTCCCCTTGCACCACTTAGGACAAGGAGGTAGAGAAATCAGGAACAAAGTTGAGCCCAGAAGGATAGGGGAAGGAGAAGGTGTTTTAAGATTTGATTTTTATTTTCTCATTATCCTTCTCTGATTTGACTGGTAATAAATTAAACTGATTTCCCCAAGTTGAGTCTGTTTTGCCTGCAATGGTAATTGCTGAATGACTTCCTTGTCCTTATCACATGAGACTTCAATCATATTTTCCTCCCTCGTTGAGCTGAGGTGGAGGAGGGGTGAAAGAACAGCTTGGTCATCCAGCTAAGGTCAACCTACCACAGGTAGGTAACATACAACTGCTGCAGCAATAAATCACATATAAAGAAGATGCATCTAAATAGCTCTCATTGCATTCCTTAAATGAAATACTTATTTTTGTACCAATAGTTTTACTGCTAGTTACTGGGATGAATAGAATCAACAGTTCAACTTAAGTCAGGAAAGAAAAAAAAATGACTGTATTGTGTTCTATATTGTTCTCCTCTCTCAAAAAAAAAAAACCAAAACAACCTTTTTTTACAACTCAAGTACTCCCCATACTTACAGTAGAAAGAAACACTGCTTAAAGATGTTAACCCCCTGTACATTGCATGTGAAAGATGCAAAAGCACTCAAAGACGCAGCTACCTGGAAATTATCCTCACCCAGATGATAGAATGGTAGGGGTTGGAAGGGACCTTTAGAGACCATCCAGTCCAACCCACCTGCAGATGGAATAAACTATCACGATTTCTAGGAGTGGCAAGGCAGAACTCACGTTCTGACCTTTAATAAAGCTGTAATTAAAGCAGGCATTGTCACAGCCCTTCATCCCTTCCAATCACCCATAGCTAACAGAAAATTTATTTCCACAGCATCCTGAACAGAATTTTTCTGAGGTTTCTCATGCCCATACCACCCCCAGCATTCCTCCTGCCCTTCCATGGAGACGCACATATTGCAGTTTAGTAAACAGTACGTCTCTCTACTGTAACCATTTCTCCTGTGTATTTTATTAACAGGTAGAAACTTGGTACTTACGAATACAAAGTCAGTTTATTCAAGTCGTTGTGCATATTGAAGGCATACACTTCTCCCAAATGAAAAAGTTTTTCCAATGCCTCATAAATAAATATGATGCATATAAGAGCTGCAAAAGCTTCCTCAGTAAATCGAGTGATGTAACACACAAGGCTGCTGGCATCTGTGGCTACAAGCACTATGCATAAAAATGCAGTCCACAGACCAATGCTAGTTCGCAGGGAGAGGTAGGAAAGATCATAATCCCTGTGTGAAGAAACAAATAAAAGTATTAATTGAGCCAGAAGTCACTTATACTAAATTCTACTTGAAAACAGATACCGAGGCCAAGCTCTACAGGTCTTCACCACTTTTGTCATTCTTGATGTTAGTTCCAAAGGAAGAAGAAACTCTTCTGTCTCATCCTCCACTGTAGGAAAATGTTTCTAGGATTAAAAGTGCACCTACATAATTTGGGAAGCATCATAGGAACTAATGTTTTCAGAATGACCTAGATGCCTTTTGCTCTTAGAGGGCATATCAATCCCTGCTTACTCAACTCTGCAGAATCAAAGCCAACATCTCCACAGTCAGAATACAATCTTTAAGTCCCAGCCACTTCTTATCACTGATTTTGTCATTGAAGTTCAGCAGTGCTTCACAGCTTTGCCAATCTACATGCATCTCAGACTCTTGACACTGCATTTACACGGTCATGGACATCTACTTTTAACACATACCTGCTTTCAACAACAACTATTCCACAGGCTAGAAAGTGCACCAAGCTAACACATGTCACTTACCTGCAAAATTTGAATAGTATTTTTTCAAACACTAGAACTGGTCCGGTGCTCCCCAAAATAGTAAGAGGTTGCCCAGCAAAGAGAGAATAGGCAATCCCAGTTAATGAGGCTCCAAAGAGAGACTCTATTGCACTCTGTTTGGGGGAAAAGAAACTGCTGTAACTCTGCTGCCTTTCAGGTTAGCATTTAGCATCATATCTGCATAAATAACAGTCTTAAGATGCATTCACTTAGAAATAAAACAAGATATAAAAACATTGCAATTAATATCAATGTCTGAAACAAGAATAACGTAACACAGTTTGCAGTAACAATACCATGGACCAAAGATTTTGAAAACTTCACTCCTGAGAAACACAAAGCCATCCAAAACCATGAGAACAAGTTACTAGTCCTGCTAGCTATGGAGGAAAAACATACCAACAATTACTACAAATATTAAGTAAAGAGTTACTCAACATGTAGTTTATAAAGAGAGTTCTGTCTCTGAAGAAAATACACAGCAACATACCTCTACCAAAACATGATACAGTGTGCCATATTGAACCTGCATCAGTCAATCAAGCGTCACAAAAGAAAGAACTGACAGGTAGAGGTACGGGGAAAATTACTGAACATTATTGGTTTATGTAGACATGACACCAAAAATAGATGAGCAATAAACCAATGTCCCACCTGGTAATGCATTTCTTTTCATTGAAGTATGTTATCTACTTCAGTTCTTGAATTAAATGTTTTATTACAACATTTTCTGCTAAAAATGTTTCAAAGCACCTCAAAAGAGAGGGGCAGGACTTTTTAGCTATTGTCAAGTAACTTTTATATTGTTTTTCTTAACATTGATTTAATCTTTAACCATTTACAGCTATGAGAAGTCAAGGATAAGAGATTAAAAGGCTCTCGTAGGAATTTTTAAGTGTTCGCTATTTTGCAACTATGCAACCCTAAGAAAACAATCTTCATGGAAAATTAAGCTCCAATTCAGGAAAGCATCTAAAATTGGGCAATGTGGTTTGCTGAACTGGGGCTTTTAAAAATGAAAACAGGAATCCTTTGTTCATTATATTTAAAAAAGGATATATAATCCCAGTCTCTTGTTCTATTAACTTTGAATTCATGACACATGATTTAGTGCTTTTGGTTAGTCAATGCATTAACCTTGGGGCTTTCAATCAGGATGGCAGGGACAGGAGTACTGTGGAGGTGATGACCTCTGGGAATGTGAGGGAAGGTTTCAAACACAAACTGTGTACCTTACAATGTCAGCTACTGTGCTTGAACATGTGTGTGCAGTAACTAAATTTTATAGTCAATGATGCACACCAAGTATCTGAAGGCAGGAACAAACCCGCAAACAATTCCAGATAGCTAAAAGAAAGAAGGTGTTTAAGAATCAAGCTTTGAAAAGAGCATATTTTCATAATTATGCACGATGTATATTCAAAAATTACTGACACTTTGATAATCACTCCTACATTTACAATGGCAAAACCAGCACACATAAAAGATGCAATTTATTTCTGTATTTGCTATCAGCTTGTGCTACATCAATAAACAAAACATCAGAGTCAACAGCATTGAGATAGCTAACAATTTTAATATAGTACAAGCTTAAAAGCTTATCTAAGTATCAAGAATAATTTTATAGCATCACAAGCTCTACCAGAATCTTAAAAGTGTCTAACGGACAAGTCTGAATATATCCTTCCCTCCCCCGAAAGAGTAGTCTTGTTTCTTCACGAAAGATTTAAAACCAGAAAATACACTTCAAACTAGTTTATTCAACTAGTCAATTGACATAAACATCATGTTATTCACATCGCTGATGTTAAGTATTCTTTCCCTGCTCCAAAAACAAAAGTTCAATGATATTTAGGTTAAAAACATGCTGGTGTTATGTACCACCCAATGTAACACCATGAACGTTTTGTATGTGTATGCTTTATATTGAAGTAATTTATGACGAAGAGTATTTTCTGCTCATAAACCTTAGCCACTTTATTTTATTGTTAACAGCATATCATTAGTGAAAGCATATGTATATCCTGTCAATTACACACAATTGACTGCTCTCCATACACTGCAGGCATGATCATCCGCGTAGGTCTACTACTCAAGGCCAGTTCATGTTCTTGAGCCTCTGACTTTGCCTAAAGTAGGCCTAGTGGGATGGTGCACCTTTAACCGCTATTCATTCATTTTAAGTAGCCAAAAAGAAGGCAATGCAAGCCTTTTCTCAATTCATGAAGCCATTCATCCAATAAGGCAGGATAAACATTTTTTACCTCCACTGTGCATCTTCTCCTGTTCACATGGGTTCCCCACATTTTCCACAGCAATTAACCTTTGGGGAAGATCTGCTTTGGGGCAGGCTAATCAAGTGCTGTGGGTAAATTCTTCAAATACAAGTATAAATAAATGAGACAAATGCACACAGTGACTTGCCTCTGAAGGTCTAAAAGCCTGGCCACTATCATTCTTTGTACTCACTATTCTGCCTTGTGTAGCTTCTCCCAGGAGCCCTCCAAAAGTGATTACAGGAGACATACAGGCACAGTATAGGAAAAGAATCGAGGCCAGGCACTGCAGGCTTAATGCATCCTTGAAGTCACTCAAGAAAAAAGGTGCTTTCCTTTGGATGTCAAGTATCAAACCACCAAAAAGCCTAAATAGGTGAGATGAAACTCGTCAAACTGTACACTAAAGGATTCTAGCTAGTTCAAAACTATGGGCTACACATGACTGCCAGTGTTTACTGCCAGCACAAGTAAGATATTTCATAATCCAGATTAAAGCATAACAGTTTAAAATGTAAATGAGAATCTTATCTATTTCAATTCAGTAGTACTCCAAATATAATCAAGCAGGTTACCCACAATTTTAAAAGCTGTCTGTCTAGGTATTTTTTTCATGGGCTAGATACTGAAAAAAAAAATTCCAAACTTCACAAACTATTTTACCTGATAATGTTTTAAGTCAAATCTGTCTTATGATACTCAAAACAAGGAACAGAAGAAATACACTACCACTGCACTGATATATTTCAATATTACTACTCCAACAAGTAGTTGTAGCTTTTTATTCTGGATTCTCCACATATGTATGGTTAGGTCAACAAATAAATTTCCTCTATCATATTTAACAGCGTTTTCATCTAGAGTATGTAGATACTCTACAAACAGAAATACAAAACCAAACGTATATAAGCCAGTTCAACTGAGTAAGTTATTAGCAAGCAATGAAAAAGGTTTTGGCAGTTTCCAAAAAATTTTCAAGACTACAAAATGCTAGGTATCATTTGCATCTTCAAAAAAAAAAAAAGATTTTATTTTGAATTGAGAAAAAAATAAAGTATTCCATTATTAAGAGAAACAACGGTCTTGTCTACAGATAATTCTGTGGGCAGAAATTAACTCTCCGTCGTCCACATACTTTTTTTGCCTTTCTGCAGGCTAAGTATAACAGAGACAATTGTAACAAATCAACAGAAATGTTATAAAGTATGTGTAAGAAATATATTATTAAAATGTGTAAGAAAGATGTACATCAACTCAAAGTTTATCGTTTTGGAGACAGCAACATTGCACATCTTTTCCAGATTATTTTCTCAGTTGACTAAATCTCTACTTTCTCACAGGGTATACTAAAGTTTAATCTTAACTGATATTTCCAGTGTTAGGGACTTTTTTGGCAAGTATTTCAGAATTAATAGAGATCAACAATACCACTCAGATGAAAGCAACTCCTTCAATTTTATTTTAGATATAAATGAAACCCAACCAAAACTGAAACTTGAGCAAGCTTTTTTCCCCCCCCAATTTATAGTCTTCGTTGTTCCATGTTGTGCGTATTTAATAAAATAGATTTGTATTCATATAATTTTTTTAGTACCTAGCCCAATATTTAAAACTGCATACCTCTGCAGTTATTACAATTACATGCTCTTGACAATTAAAAATCAAAGGCCAACCCTTAAAAGTCAGTTAGTTAAAATTAGGGAGCATCTTATATGAAATCATTCGCAAACGTGTTGAGAAACATTGCCACAGGCTTGAAAATGCTTTAAGCAGATAGGCATTTATAGGCAAGAATCCAACACTTGAAAAGGAAAAAGGATATGCTCTGACACTTATACCATTATTTTTAATGTTCAAATGTCATCATTAAAAATTGTGAAGATTTATAGGGAAGCAAACACACCTTCCAGTCCTCTCAAGTTCAGGTCCAGCATGATGGCCTTCCTCTTTGAGACTCTCTCCTGTAGGAGCAGATCCATTCGGAAATTTAGGTGCCTTCCTTTTCTCCTACAGAATAAAAATAAATAAAAAATAAGAAAAAAATAAACAGCCTTTACATTAAAAAGTATAATTCAAAGACAGCATGAAGAGACTCTATGCCTTCCAAACACGCCAAATTCATCTTTTATTGAACACAGGACTAGAACTGTACAACACTCCTGAAAAGATCTTACTAATACCCTGCACAACGGTATTAATCTTTTCTCTTTTTACTAGAAGTATGTCCCTGAGATAGGATGAAACAAAGTCTGCCTTTTCAAGACATAGTAGATGCTCAACCACAAGGCCTAGAAATCTTCAGATTATTTTTCCACAGTCACCTCTAGAGCAGAAGCCTTGAAGTTCTAACAAAAACTGACCTTACTTTATGACACACACGGTACTCAGTTGAAGCATAAATGAGAAGTAGTTCCAGTACAAAAGAGAAATCATTCCCCTATTGAGCAAGCTGCTCACCAGCATCTTGTAAATTGCTCAGGCAAGCTTGCCTTCCAAAAACCCCTGAGCTCTGCTTATTTCGGATGGTTATCTTGGAAAGGAGTTAAGTGGTAGCCTCAGGCTATTCAGGAATAAAGTGTACTGCTGTCACCCCTTCCATTCCACCCACTCTCCCAAACCACCACTGGATTCCACACCAGTATCAACCTTCTGAATCAAGGAGCACTGGTCTCTTTCCCCAGTTTTGATCCTGGCAGCAGGAGTTCCCCTCAGATGTAAAAAGAGAGAAAATTGAAGAAATCAAAGTCTCTCTGCAAGGTCCAGACTTCCCCCAGCTCTCATTCTAAGCTGTTTCATAAACATTCGATTAACATTATATGCTAGTTAATATATATTAAAGCATTTAAATCAATGCTGTACATAAGCAAAAGTTCTTGTAAGATATTCTTGCTGATCATTGTTAGATTAATGAAAAAAGTTCAAATATGAACTCGGGTATAATTTCAGACCAATTCTCCTAGGTCTCACTAACTCGTTTCCACATTTTAAAAGGAAATATAGTAAATACAATTCACTTAGAAGAACAGCAGAAACTTGTTTAACTTCAATGGATGATCCACTTTTTCTTCCAAATGGGAAGAAATGCATTTGGAAATGGCATTTTTCAACTAAGAATCATGGCAAGTCTCTACTGGACTTTTTTATTTTTAATTTTACCTGGGAAGGAACACTTTTTGGTGGCTCAATTCGTATAGATGGATCCCATTCTCCTGGAGGCAGGACTGTCACTTGGTCTAAAAATTCATCAATTCCTGATAACAAATCATTTCGATCTTTTGCTTTATAGGCAACATCATGGAAAACCTACAAGAAGAAAATATCAAACATTCAAGTTTATTTTATTTTTTTCACAGAAGAGCTTTTTATAAAGGCAGGAGAAATTTTGTGAAAGTTTTCAAAAGTTAGGCTTTTACTTTATTTGCACATTTGCATTAAGAACTACCTGTACACATATACCTATGGAACATAAAATAAGGAAGTTATTGCTGATAAAAAAAAACACCTACACTGTTTTGCAGACTACTAGAACAAATTCTGAATTGTCAAATGAGTAGCACTTAAAACAATCCCTGGATACCAAGATACACTTTATACAGAGAAAAAAATGCCAGTTTCGCTATTAAAAAAAATTTTGCAGAAAATGATCCTACACTGCTTCCATACATTTGAAACCTGATCTGTCTCCAAAGCCCTGATCAGTCAGTCTTCTAGCTGTAAATTTGATCTTTTAAGTCTATTTACATCTTTTTAGACCTGTGAATAATTTCTATTTTTCTATTTCAATGATCTATAGTAGTCTTAAAAAGTAGCCTGACTGAGAAACTAGAAGCTGCAACTAAAGGTTTTAATAAACAGTTCTCATACTGAACAAATACTGTATTCACAGACTAATTGCCTAATTTTAAAAGGACCAATTTCTGGTTTACATTTCCAAACTAAGTTGTTCTAGAGTAAGAAATATTAGAATTTCTGCTAGATAACCCTATTTATCATCAGCAATTCAGTAGGTGGCGCTCAATGAGAAGTCAGAAATCATTTAAACCCTAATTTTGCTCAGTAAAATGACGTGGTCATAATGTCTTAAAAAGGCCCAATTCCCCTTTGCTCTTTGAAATCACCCACGAGGGCTCTAAGCACATGACTTCAAATGCTTTGAACAATTCTAACATTAAGTATTTGACCTGGCTTTGAAAAAAGATACATATCCTTGACGACTCAGTCACAAGCATTCTTAACCTTTCCTTTCCCAGCACTCACAGAGCTTGCCGTGTCCTCGACACACAATGATTCATAGCAGATGCAATTTTATTTCCTAATTTATTATAAAAATTATATCTATACATCAATGCTAAAATTTAGGATTTCTTCAAGAAAGACAAGAGGAAAGTTACCATTGTCTAGTTCACTAACACAAGAAATAAATAAGTTTAAATAAGTAAGTAGTTCTTCACTTAACCAGTGGGAGATTTTTTTCCTTGACCTGTCAACGGCAGAACACATTTATTGAAAACAGCAAGTAAATACATTCTTCTAGACTTCTTTAGGTACAAGTGTTTAAAATACATCACTCACATCATCTGTCATAAGTGTTGCTATTGATCTTCCAATTTCATGGTACTGTGGAGCTTTTCCTGCTGGTCCCAGCAATAAAAACAAAAACCTGTGGAGAAAGTAATAGAGAAGAATACAGCACACTCATTTGAATATTCTCAAAGGGTTCCTTCAAACTAACGTTTAAAGAAAATTTAGTGAAGTAAAAAATACCCTCTTCACCATTCCAGCTCGAGACTGCTGCAATATTAAGAAAAAACTCATCTCCAAGTCATTACTGCAATTCAAATCCTGAACCAAAATTACTCCAGGATCTTATTAAGCCTAATTTTTCAGCTGCCTGTAATGCCTTAAATGTAGTAGAAAACGACAGGATAGAGCTCAATGAATATTTTCTCCAGATTATAAAACTTTCTGACATTCCCATTTGGCAAAGAGCCCAGGAGCTTCATGACCTCTTCTAGCCTCTCTGATGATCCCTTCAGGGGTGTTAAACCCCATTCACTTGCTGTGACTGAGTACATCACATAGCAGATGCAGAGATGTACTTCAAGCAACACACTAGGCATACTCATATAGGCATATTCTGGTGCTGTGTCAGTGGAAGGGAAAGGAATATGCATTTTGAACACTTCAGAAGTTAAAAGTGACATTATGGGAATGGAATCCAGGCTGGCGATTGGATAATGTAGCAGCATACGTTAACAGACAGTCTCCATCTCCAAGCACAGTAATAATTCCCACACTTTTTCTTAAAGAATAAAAAAATCCCACATTTGAACAGGACTAATATCAACTCAAAAGGATACAGACCAAAGAGTGAATTTCAGTCACTCTATTCACAACTTTTTTCCTAAACTCCATAAAAACAAAGTTCCTAAACATATTTGAAAAAAAAGTAGTACCTTCACCTCACAGTACAAAAAAGCTCAGCTGTTTTTCCTTTGCAAGTTGACTACCTTAACTGAAACTGAGATTGCATCTTCAGAACCAAGTGTGCTATTCCAAATCTGCACATCTACACCACTACGGAAAATTTAGGATTAGATCATTTCAGCTACATTAATAACCTTTATGCAAAATTTTGGAATTTTCGCAGAAATTTTATGAGTCCTAACATCAACTAACATCTTCTGAAAATTGTCACATGTATTTATAAGAATGCAGTCAAGATAATTTTTGCTTTTCATTAGAGTACAATGGATGGAAATTATGAAGAGAAGCAAGCATTTTGATAATTTAAAAACATTTTAAAAAACATCACCAAGTAACATAAGTGTAGAAATTTATGTCAAACACCACAAAACAGCCAAATACATCAACGTGCACAGAAAATGAAACGTCCTCCACAATGACTAATGACATGACCATACTGCAGATTGAAAAATCAATTCAAAGTATCACCTACAAATTGGTTACCCCAGCGTCAATCATGTAGATTTGGGTATATAATTTTTAAAAGTTATGTTTTTCTTCCACCTCTGAGGTCATTCATATACAGAATATTTGTATACCAAAAACAAAGCTTCAGATTTGACAGAGTTTCAGACAGTGAGTGGACTCTTCCCCACTGCAGAGGGGAACTGTAACAAACTTCACATGCATTTCTAAAATGGCAACACAAGTTTGGAAGACTCATTGCTTTGACTCACAGGTCAGCTATCAACTTTGACTTCTGCATTAAGACAGCATCATTATATATATTCAAAGCATTCAGAGAATTTTATGGCAGATCTCATTCCTTCAAATTT
Organism: Urocolius indicus; assembly: GCA_013401255.1. Taxonomy (NCBI): domain Eukaryota; kingdom Metazoa; phylum Chordata; class Aves; order Coliiformes; family Coliidae; genus Urocolius; species Urocolius indicus. Next base: position 217,120 of record WBNH01004899.1, read on the forward strand.
CACAGCAAATCACTGACACCATGTTAAAGAGTAGTCAATTCCTTGAGCTTAGCAGTTATGTATAAAAATTTACAACTATTTAAGATCTTAAATATTACTATCTTACTGTATAAGAAAAAAAAAAAAAAAAAAAATCAGACTTTCCAGGCATTTATTTACCGTGTAGGAACCGGAACCTCTGTGAGACCTGAGAGAAGCACAGCAGGGGAGAGCCTCACAAAAGCAATAATAGGTCTTTCTAAAAAATCTACTTCTCCCACTAACACATTTGATGCTTCCGCTCCTGAAGGAATTTTCCTCATGAAGTTCATATCAACCTATTCATATAAAGATGAAACAAGTGTTTATTCCCTTACATTTTTTGGCAGAAATTCTATAACATAAGTTTATCAGCATTTACTAGACATTTATGCTACAAAGAAAAATATAAAAAGCAAATTAAATATCCCACAGTACAAAAAGACAAACACATGTAGAAAACGTCAGCCAGCCAGCCAACTAGTAAACTATTTTCTAAAAGTTAGAATTACTACCACTTACTATATTCTAGAAGACTCCAAACTGCATAACCACCTTTCTAATATTATTTAACGTGATAAACATTTCATGATAAGACGTAACAAAATCTACACACAATTGACTAAGGAGAATTCATGTAATTCCACATGGCTTCTAGAATGCAGTTAGTTACTTCACAGCGGTGTATTTCAAGTACGTCCTAATTTTGAGAAATAATTTGTATGTTGACGTTTTCATAAAGAATACAGTGGCTGGAAAATCTCAACATTCATTTCTGTACATAACTACAGAAAAACATTAGAAAAATGGTACAGCACATGAAGTCTGTGTTCACACACATACACACACAAGCACCAATTACATTGCTATCTAGAGAACTTACAGATGGCCTCTTGAGTCCCATACCAAGTGTGCCACAACTACAGTGCCAGGAGGCTGACTCCTGCCCAACAGGAGACAAGGCAGGTGTACAGAAGGACAGGCCAAGCAAAAACAAAAATTGTGATAGAGAAGCAGGAATATAAGGCACCTGCCATGATTAGTTGAGAAATACATTGCAAGCTAGCTTTCCTTAAACATAACTATTTAACTTGGCAAACCAGTTTTCTTATAATGTTTCACAGTACAGATAATACTTCAGACTGAGTTTTGTAGTAAAAGTCAAAATGGAACTTGCCCAGCAAGTTTAAATTATGAAAGGAATACAAGAAATTTGCAGTAATACACCACTTTCTGAAGGAATTATCGTATTATATGCTTCTAATGATTAATATATACAATAACTTTGGTACAGCAAACTCATAAAACACATAAAGCAAATCTCTTTTAAAAGCCCTCATAAAAAAAAAAAAAGTCCTAGAAGAAAAACGAGTAAAACACCATCTACAAAATTGTTTTCATAACAGTCCTTATAGTAGATCTGAAAATATCTCCCTCTGCATGAGAAAGTACAGTGGTTGAACTCTTGAAGTTACAAAAATACTGAAAACATCAACAAATGAAACAGAAAGTTCAGTCCCACTGGGAAGTTGCAACGTATTTGTCACATTTAGCCTATGCCATACTCTGACACTCATACATACAAGTTCTATCTTAGTACGTGTCTTTTGTACACTTGGACACATGCCTATGTGTGTCTGGGTTGTAACTAACAAGGAAGTTACAACCACATTTTTTGTTACATGGTTATTTTTGCTAAACATTAAAGGACTTAATGTTATTTACCTTACTGAAGTCAACCGTGCTGTTCTCTCTGCTTCCTCCTGACCCAGTACCTTTAACATCTCCACTTTTCCCAGTGTCTAAATTTCCAGGTGCTGACTGTGGAGATGCTAATAGCCCTAAATTAAAACAAAAGAAGTTCAAAATGGTATATGAAATGAATTGAATACATGATACTACCAAAAGTCAATGTGACAGCTTGCTAAAAGCAAATGTGCAAGTTGTTCAGTAAGAGTGCCCTACATTAGTATCATAAATGCAACATCAACAAGTCACTGTGCTGGCAAAGTAATGACATCATTAAAAAACCTCCACATTGCCCAAATGATGGCCATTTGCAGAACAGTCACCAGAAAGCAAAAGACACTTTAATTGCAGAAAAAAGTAACAGCTGCTGACATTTTAATTGTAACTGCTCTAGTAGTTAGTAGGTAGCATCTTCACTGTATTCCGAAGTCCTCAAATACCTCTGCTATCTGGTCTGCTGCACAGTGGTTACTTCAATTATTAAAAGCTTCAGCAAGCCTCAGACTACACATACAAGAAAAGATACCCTGGTAGTTACCTAACCTGTACAAAGAGTCTACTGTATGAAGGATAGATAACTTGCAAAGCATGACTTCAGGCAACAGTCTAAAGTATTAATCTGATATTACTGCACGAAATGGTCTTTCTTAACATGATAGCTAGGGCCAAGTACAATGAAGTTAATCAGGTTATCTTGCTATGCTACAGGCAACATGGTTCAGGGAAGGATGAGAAGGCAAGTAACTCAAGTGCTTATATGTACTGAACTCCATGTTCCACCATAGTTATCCCTACTAATTACAATTTAAAAGCTGGTCTAGACACGTATAAGCCAGCCCAAATCCCATCTTTTCGATTACAGGGCTTTTCAGTTTAACATGCAGTAGAACATTCAGTTCAGTCTAACGTGCACTAGAAGTGCATTTGGCCTTGCCTGTCAACAGTAGATCTTTCGGATGTGGTGACAAATCATGATTTAATATGCTCTCAAAACCACATGTAGATGAAGAATAAAGTCTAAATTTTGTATTACATGGAGAAAATTTGTCTTTACTGCGTCTCCAGTCAAGGTAACACTGAAGTCCCCGCTGGCCACCTTTTGGCTATTGTTCTATCATACCTACAGCTGCTTAACTGCTTGTATCCCTCCATGTTTATAGTTTAGCTATTTGACATTTTTCAGCATTTTAAATGACAACTGAATTCACTTTACTGATCTGCAAATTTACGTTGAAAAACTCTTTCAAAGAGCCATCATAGCAATGGAAAACATGCAGGGCCAAGCCTTTACCATGAATTTTCATTCTTACAGCTCATAAGGGTGTAAGTTGTGTGGTTAGTTTTTCCTGAAGCAAAAACCAAATGAAGTTAATAAGCTGTAATTTCCTTTGTGACTTCTAACATGCACAAGTAATTATCTAACACTGTAAGTACTACATTAGTTGAACCAGAAATAATAATAATAAAAATTAATCACATTTTACACTTTTGCTTCAAGATGTGTGCTATTCACAAGAATAACTAGCAGCAATCAACCACCTGTAAAATCATCTGTTCAAAGTATTTAATTGCATAAGGGATCATGGAATTGTTTAGGTTGGAAAGGACTAGAAACAGTAGAAATATTAAGCAGTTGTTTCAGAAGAGCATAATATATAAGTTTACACTTCTAGACTTTTTTCAATTTTTCCCCCTAATGTAACAACAAGGGTAACTGAAGATGCATACGACTGATGAAAGATGAGTAATAACGCATCATTTTGCACTTTTCACAAATGTCCTGTGAGCCAAGAACAAGCAGAGACTAGAACAAAAAGTGGAGAGACAATAGAGGAGGATACAGAAGAAGGACTGTACATATAAGCAGACAAATCTGTTATTTCACTATGACGTGATATTGATTATTTTAAAAAGATTGTCTTTGAAATTTCTCCAAGCAGTCACAGATAAGGTTCACGGGAACATTTGTGTGATCCTGAACCAAAAGCGGTTTTCCTTTCTGTTGCATCTTGCAGTTGGACAGACTGCTGTTCTCACATGAGAATACTGCTTAGAAACCTTGGCCAGGCACTTCCATATGATACTGTGTTTCATTATGCATATCAATCTGGTAAATGCAGAAAAATACAGAATAAGAAAAATCACAATCTCTAATAGCGAAACACTCAACCTCCACACTAATAAAGAGCTTGTTTCCTTCTCCACTTCAGTAGATACAAATTCAGAGGCTGTGACTAAGACTACCTAGTAATTTTTCCAGACTCTGACACAGAGAAATTCATCTCATCTTACCAAGCTAGCCAGGGAGATGATTAAAAATACACAGTACTGTTCTTGACATTGCTAGTTAGGCAGATATAGCTGCCTCCTTCAAAAGACAACAATGGATTAAGTCTTGAGTATGTTTAGATTAAAAACTCTTCAGATTACTCAAATTAAAGTACTTAAACTACACTTTCACTAAACATCATGTGCATTTTCTAGTCAACTATATTTAGTTTAATATTGTTATCACAAAAATCTAATGGACATTATCCACTGGAAAAAGCAAGCAAGAAGAACACAGACACCTGCCTCATGTCTCTGCTTCAGTTAAAAAACAAAGTTGGGGAAGTATGACTTAAATTCAATATCTGATGTTAAGTATTCTACCATAATTAGGTTTATATAGTGAAAGTTTATGAAACATGAAACTTTGTATTTAAAAGCTACACTGTATCTGTATTTGAGGAAACAAAAAATTTTTTCAAAATAAATTTCAATGCAGCCTCAACATGGAAAAAAAAAAAAAAGACCATTAAAATTAGTCCCAGAAGGCAAAAATGTAAAACTTCCTGAATTAGAATAATTACTTACTGAAAGGAGTAAGCGAAGATTTTCTGGGTATTCTTTACTTAATTTTAAGGTATATCAGTGAACCAAAATATCCCTTAAAACAGGCTATTTGCAGCTGCTCACAGATATTAAGAAAGCTCAATGATGCTTAACAGTGTTATCTTCAGCTGTGACACAGCTCTCTTCCTAGCTCTACCTATACAACTCATTATTCAACAGTTTAAAGATGGCAATGCAAAAAGTTGGTCTCCAACTGGAGACAAAAGAAAAAAAAAGTAATTGATAAAAGAGAACCCTTTGCCTGGCAGATACGTTCACATCAGTTGAGGATTGCTTGATAAAAAGTGATGGACTGAAAGTGTGTCCTCCCTCTTCCCTTTTAATAGTTATTCATGTTAAATTCAGTAACCTTCCAGTCAGAAAGGCTAAAAAATAAAGTGTGAATAGCACAAGGGCAAGGATAGATGAATGCTCAACAGAAGCAAGCCACCTGTCAGAAATTAACACAGTTCCTCATGTTCACAATCCTCATTTGTTTCCAATCATGTGGAAAAAGTATTCAGGTTGCATTATTCTGAATTACTAGAGAGGTAATACACAACACAATCTGTAGTGCAATGGACCAAGATTTTTTTTTTTTTTTTTAAATTAATGCAAAGAAGGCTAATTTCTCTTCAGGGTTCCTTTCTGAAGCTGTCTCCCAAGACAGAGATTAGTCCAGCCACAGCCCTGTACTCACAGTCTGAGAATTTTTCCTTAAAGATGTCTTTGAAGACAGTGTCTTTCTGTGGTCAGATGATTTGTTCAAGTAAAGAAGGGGTGAAAATCCAGAAATCAAAAAGTGATGTTCATCTTTCTCTGGAAAGACTTTTATTTACAGATTAACTCGGAAATCATCCCTTTCAGATTTTTCCTTTATGACAAACATCCCCTTGAGACACAAAAGCTACTTGAACATGACTTGGAAATTCTGGTGGAAAGCTTTATTAATGATAATAATAGCATCAAGTACTCGGTCTTCATTTGTTTGCCTTCTCTTGGGTTCTTCAGATCTAGGGTCTGGCATGCTGTCATTCTTGGCAGATGAGTAGAAAAAATGAGAACTGTAAAACCAATTACAGCTGTTATTTTACTTCTGGCTTTTAATCACCTTCAAAAGATCACCCATGAGAGAGAATGATTTTCATGTGAATTCTCTTAATTTCCCATAAAGAGGTCAGAGAAAGAGCTTTTTGTTTGCTCTTCTGAATTTAAGTAAGGAAGGGGCCCCTACTCCAACTCAAGATGACAGCCTACACCACAGTTTGCTCTTTTCTTTTTAGTGACTTGGCTGCAACACATGAAATGGCAGATAACCACAGGCTTTCCCCTTGTCAGCGTATTTTGACTGCTACATTTAACAGTGTGCTCTTACACTTGTTAAACAAGTGAGAAATGAAACCAAGAAAAGCCTCACTTGTGAAAGAAATGAGTGAAATCAGCTCCCCTTGCCCCCTACACATACTTATAAAGCAAACAAACCTACACACTAGACTTTGGCAAGACAAATTTCTGAGAAGAAAAAAAAAAAGCAGGAGACATCTGAAAGCCTGAAAGAAATCTGATCATCTATCTAGAAGAACTCTGAAGTCTCTACATAGGTGATAATTTTGCAAACCTAGAGCAAGTTTAACAGTATGATAGCATGTATGTTGAATGCACAAGTTGTGAAACATTTGCTAAAAATGATTAGAAAGTCACAATTTTCTTTCAACTTATCTATCATCTACATATCTTTTTACATGTAAACAATTATAGCTTTGCAAGAAAACAAACGAACAAATTTATGAGCTCTGACCTGCTATTAGAAACTCTTAATGACTATATCCTATTTTGCAATTCAAACACAACAAAGCAGTTAATAATCGAGTATCTGATGCTGAAGCGGTACACTAATGGATAACTACGTGGAAACAGATGTAGACCAACTGAACCTGCCAATTCCACCAAAAAAAACACTACTGGTTTTAATGGCCTTGGTTTTTAAAAGCACAAAAGCTAAAATTAAAACTGCTTAAAGACTACATGATACAACCAAATTACAAATATCACTGATAATTGCCTACTTCCTAATTATTTTTATATTCATCTCTAATATTTCACTATGTCTTCAGCTGTAGCTGAAGGTATCAAACATTGGTTTAAAACGTTAACCATTGACAAAAACAAAGGCAATCCTGACATGGACTGTGGATGACTGAAAGGAAAAGGGCACAATTTTTTACATTAGCTTGTATTTTAAAAGTACGCTCCTTTTTAATTACACAAATGAAGGTTAAAGAATTTTTTTTTCTGTCTTTAGTTAAAAGCTAAAAAGTTAAAAATGCCAAACAATAGAAGTTGCAACTAAGAAATAAAACATGCAGGCAGAGGTAACAATTATCATATTCCTTTGTGCCCAAGTTATGTGCCAAAAACATTGCAATGCAAGTGATCCAGACGCAGAGAGCATCACATATGCACAGCTTAAATTTCAATAGTTGCCTGGTATTTTGTCAATATTTTCCTCTGTCTTCTTTTCCTGGCTTTCCTGAACTTCTAAGTCCTCCTCAGGTGGGTGGATTACTACTGAAGGAATATCATCACTGGCGGGTGACACCAGCAATTCCTTGTCCTGAAGCGGACTTGGCTGGGCACTTGTGGTTGGCAGGTGGCTGCAGGTAGGACTGGAGGGTGGTGTGTTTTGAGGGGTAGTTACAGGGGTTGAACACCTCGAGGTTGCCGGGGTTCCAGCTCTTGAAGAAGGAAGAAGGTAATTGAGAAGAACTGACAAACGGTTTTCTCCTCTCAGGGAAATATTTGAGGCAGAGAGACCTGTTCGCAAAGAGTGGCGGGAGGCTGAAAGGCCTTCCCCTGAGATAAAACAAATGAAACACCATGAGGCTTATGACAGGGATATACTAAAAAAAACACCACTCACAGACACAAATGTGCATTAACAATTTACATAGTAAATTGCAAGCTTTACAGGCTGAAAGTGTCATACCATGCAAGTAAGACAAGAGTAAATCTGATTTTAGACATTAGAAAAGTCGGAAAACTACCAGTGAGCACTAATCAGAACGTCAGAGATATGTGGAAGAAGGTATCTTCAAGTCTGTAAGTCTTATTAATGTAGCCCAAATGCACTTGTTAAAAATGACTCTTCAATTTTCCTAGAAGAAATTATTCCAAGTTGCATAGTAACTAAATTTAGTGGCATCCAAAAAAAATTATTAACAGCCAAAACATTTCAGTTAACTGCATCCATTATATAGAAAGAATTAATGTTGAAATATTTTAGTTTAAAAATGAACATGTACATATCTAATCCTGTTAAGTGCAACTGTCTTCCAAGAGAAGTCTTGTTTTAATATGTTTCCTAGCCACTTCTAGTCTCAATGTATACTTTTAAAGGGAGCAAAAGGATGAGACATATAGTCCCTTCTATAATTTTTCTTGCTATGACTTAATAAATATCCTCACTTGCCTAAAACCAAAGCACATTTCTGCAAAACCCGCTGTTATTTTTTTCTTGATTTATCCAGTTTCAGTGTCCCACGAATTTCATATCTAGAGAACATGGTCTTGCCATGGTTCCCACAGATTTAAGTTCAGAATGGAATTCAGACCTTAACCAGGAAGAGAGACTGTCTATCCTCATGGCAGTGCTTCCATTAGAAGGTTTAGAGACACCATCCCTCCCATTTCCCACAACCATTTTTTCTGGGATGGTAGTTTCCCCAAGAAAAGCACTGAGTACTTCTTCTACAATCCCTAAAAATAAAACACATGCTGTTTTCATACGCCATGCCATCAAGCAAGGAAACAGCAAGCTAGACACATTTAGTCTCACATTTATACTAGGCACAACAGAGACCAAGATGTTAAATAACCCTAGAATAATTTACAAGAAGGCAGCACAGAAACCACGCCTAGTTAATGATCACATGTATTTTTTTGCCCCTGTAACAACAGAAGCAGGGATCCTACAGATATGAACTTAATTTCTATTAAGAACAAAAGCCTCAAAGATCAATTATTAAAACTGCAATGCAGTATAGACAAGAGAACCAATAAAGCAAGCTAGCTGACTTGGTCTCTATTAATCACTACAGCAGTAAGTAGACTTCTGTCAGATTCTGTGATGAATCATTAACATGAGATGTCCTAACATACACAGGTTTAACAAGGAGTCCAAAAATATTACTTCCATATGTATGTTTGTTTTTTTGGCTTATTAGAGGGTAACCATCGAATTATAAAGAACAATTAAATGAGTATATGCTGGCAAAGCTTCATCACGTTATATTGGTTTCTTATTTCAGCATACACTCCATATTCTGTTGTACGAATAATGTTAAGAATAAAATGCACTGGGAAGTGGATGTGATACACGAAAAGTAAGAGACTTTGAATGCAAAATTCTCAGAATTACAAATAGAGATACAGGTGTACAAGGAAGAGCAAAACCAAGTTTATGTGAGAAACTTCCACATTTGCTTAACACAACGGGAAATTCAGAAGTTACAGAACAAATTATGCTCAATTTTAGTTTCAGAGTTTTTTTCTAGAATAAAAGTATCAAGGAAATACTGAAGCATGCCTCATATTCACAAGCTAACAAAATGTATCAGCCAGCTTGGACATTTGCTAAAGCATATTCCAAGTATGTATCAAACAGAGAGCTGCCAAACAGCACTTAACTTACTGGAACACGTTCTAAGCAATGAGGCATCTTTCAAGACAGGAAAGGAACTTTATTTCAAGGGGTGATTCATGAAATCAACACCAAGTTTTCACTAGACTAAGAAATTCCAGTTGAAATCATGTGCATCTTAGGTTAATTCAATGCAAAAGAAAACATGAAGAACAAAGAAGGAACTAGCAGCCACAAGAAATGCAAGAATGTAAGTATGCTTCTCTGCAGTATATATTGCTATTTGGATTTTGAACTGGGTATCTGGCATAAATGTATTAATATTTCAGAATACTTTCAAGAATTGTTGAAATAAAAATATATAGGTAAAGCCTACAAAAACACTGCAAATACCTCCCATGAGTTTGGTTTTTTTCCCTCTCATTAGATACTTCTCTACAAAAGAAGGTAAAAATAAATGATGTCCTACCTAAAAGTAATTTCTTCACCATTGGCAATGTGAACTTTTTCTGGTCATATTAATTTAACACTGGACTAAGACACAGTAATTCTTAGTATCACTGAACTCGTGACATGACCAGAAAGTAAATCTCTAGTATGAAAGACTGAATAAGACACACCTGACAAAACACATAAAGCTATGCCACAATGCTGAAATTCCTCAAACATTACACATTTAATTCAAGCATATCCTAAAAAACAAAAATTAGGACCAAATGCAGGTTTATTTCTATACTTCAAAATAATAATGCACGCTAGATACACAGGTAGGAGTAGAATGTTTGAGTAAATTCAAAATATACAGAAACATAATCCACAGCCACATATAGCACATACTGTTATCATTAGTTCTTTGCTTATCAAGGAGGAAACACTTATCTGCTATTATCAGCTGAATTTTCCTTCATCTCCCAGTGACAACATTTATTTAACAGGTTAGAACAAACTGGACGCTACAACTTATCTCACCATTTCTTTCAAGCAAGTGAGGGTCAGAATGTTTCTTGCCTATATCTGCAAAAGACCGAACCAGGGGAATCCGGTTGCTGAATTTTTTCTCATTCTGATGATGGTGCCTTTTTAGAAGAGCCTCTCTCACATTCTCTCTTATGGATTCATCCAGCTGGCCAGAGGCAATCATGTTGTCCAAAACCATATCTACATAACAACAACAAAGAAAATTACATATATAAAGCTATCAAATCTGTCATTTATCACAGTCAAAACACCTGTAGTTGCACCAAAAAATAAGAAAAAACTAAAAATCTATTTTTTAAAGAGTGTTTTCTTTAGTAAATTCATGTTGAAGAACCTGCAGGACATTTCAAAGATGTCACTGAACAAGCATATGTGAGAATAAAGAAAGCACAATATGTGGATGCAAAAGATTTTTTACTAGCATCATTTTAGGAAATAATTTACTGTCATTTACTTTAACTGTCAACAGTGATTCCCTTTCAAAAAAAAGCATCTAGGTATTCAACAACCCTCCACTACAAGTGAACATAAAAAAAACCAAAAATAATGAAGAATCAACTTAAGACAGTTTTAACTTGGGTCTTCCTATGTTGAAAGTATACAACTATATAAAAGTGAAAGTTCTTACAGAATGAGAAGAACTCCTCTGTCACCTTCAGATGCCCAAAGTTCCTAAGGTTCTCTACCAAACTTCCTGCAATTCACATGCTTTAGAAGAGGAAGTGTAAAACAAAAGCTACTTATATCATCTAAAACTAACTAATCAGTTGTCAAACAACAGCAAGTTTCAAAAAGGGTATCTCATCAGTATGTTCAAACCAGGACAGAAAGTCTGCATGTCCAGGAAGTTATCTTGTGCTGTTTCTTAACCTTTTTGCATTAATTACTTAAAACAAACCCTTCAAAACCAGCACAAATCAACATGAACTTGTGTCACAACTTTTTCAGTGTACTTTGCCAGTCTTAAGTGGTGTATCACGACCCTATCTGTGTTGGTTAATTGCAATTATGGGGAACTTTTCACAATGAAAAATTATGTCTCAGAATACCTTACAAACAAAATTATGTGCAGCAAAGTCTGTCAGTATAGTGCAGCTTCCCTCAGGGATTACTGTCACCACACAGCCTCTTGGTTACAGATTTTTAAAAGGAAATCTAACACTCTCTCCCTCTTGTTTTGAGTGACAACCAAGAATATCTCCTGGGCATTCCTGTTTCACAAAAATATCGACAATATATTTGTATGCTAAGGATTGTTATCCTACATGCTTCACAATGGCATCTAAAATTAACTTGAAACATATCCATGAAATCTCGTAAGACATCCTAGTTACAACTTAAGTATCTGCTCTTAACAGTGCTGTTCACGTAGAATTAAATAATAACTATTTATGTGTGAAGTTTATAGCTAAATTCAATTATTAAAAATCAATTATAAATCAAACCATTACTTTTATAAATCAGGCACTGAACATGCTTGCCTAGCAAGCTGGGAAAATAGGAAGGGAAAACCAATTTCCTGAGGGAATTTTGAAGATTTGAAATTGAAAATAAGAAAATATTTCAAGCACCTACAAAAGTTTTTAATGTCAAAACACTCTGTCATTCACATACATGTGTGACAGGCCTAAGCCTATCTTGATTACTGAGAAGGCTTTCCACTGTGTGGTACCTGTAGCAAGATACCAGTAAAATTCTGTAAAACAAGTCCTAAAGTATTCCAGCTAAGCAGGTGTGTGTGTGTGTGTGCGTACACGTATATGTGTGTGTATACACACATACATACACAAAATCTTCAAAGCCGACTTTACAGTATCCAAATGACCATGTGATTAGTGAGGACACTCAACAGTAGGTCAAACAACATGTACAAAGTTTATTTCTGCTCACCTCTTAAAAAGGTGAAAAAAATACCAGATGTGCAACAATGAACTGCACTAATGGCATCAAGTTAACATCAGCCAAGTTATGATTATTAATTATAGTACTACAGTGCATAAATAAGTCTTAAAATGTTCTGGTAGATATTTACATTTCATCTGTAGAAACAAAGAAAATATTCAGTGATTAGAACATAAAGGTAAAATCTGGGCCTCATCCTAAAAATATATCATAAAGGAGGTTCTACTAATCTGGTGCAGCTCCTTGTAAGTGAAGTTTGCAGCATCCGCTTTTTATAACCATATGAAGAAAACTGCACTAACCATGTACATATCTGTTTCTTCAATATAGTATTCTCAAGAACATAAAAGACACCATCAAAAACGTCAAGTTATAGATTAAGATTTAGGAAAAAAAATATTTAGAAAGTTTTGCTGCAACCTGCTATCTCATCTAGTGTGTTTGCTCTCATGTCCAACATGACTGTCCCATTAAGAATACAGCTTCGCAGCTCAAAGAGACTGTGCAGAGACAGAGTTGCTACGTAAGGCTTGCTCCATCGATCACCACCATCTTCAACATCCTCTTCAAATTTCAGCCACCTGAAATGCACACACATGAACGAACATTTTTGTATTTCTCCTGGAAGACAGACAAGTCGGCAAGCAATCCCATCCTTCCCTGGGGCTTCTGTATGACATGGAATAGGAAAGCCCATCAGCTCATACTCAGTCATTTACTCAGACAACTCACTTTGATAGTGACAACGTTTGTATCAGGCCTTTTAACCTCAACTATATGAACTTTTGCCTGTTTTGTTTCTTTGGGTTTGAACACCACCTGTTTTTGTGAACAGCGTGGGACTGTGCCTTGTTACTTGATTGGCATATCTCGGTTTCATTGGTATTTTAGGATTAGAAAGCTGTCTGAAACAGATGATATACTATGTCCAAGTCTCCTAAGGTGCTAAGTCAGATATTTAAGAGCTTGCTAATACTGGTAAGTATAAATATAAATATATTTTTACTCATAGGCGTTATGTAAATTGAATCTCTGTAAAAGTTAACATGCAATAAGGTAATTAGAAGAACTGAATGCAGAATAATTTATTACAGTACATACGTAGAAGGAAGCAACTTAATCAACACAGGTCAAAGGTAACCGTAGCATCCCATAATGTTCATGCATGCTATTTGAAAAAAAATAATCAAATACTACCTAAGAACAACATAAGCAAATACCCAGCTTTATTTTTACTTGAGTGAAATTTTGACACCAATATGTCAGTAATAATAGACCAAAGAGATCACTGAGAATTGCAAATATCATGCTCCATGGCTGAACACCTGTATAAAACTAAACACAGTTGTACCTTCTACAATGCTTAGCGTGATCAATTTTAGGAAAGTCAATACAGCACCAGTAAGATTGAGGGTCTCTTGAGAAACCACATTGAGTCTTCCAGAAGTGGACAAATAGATAAAAAAGGTTTGATTTGCTGAGTGTGAATTGAGTGAACAACTCCTATAGTTCATGAAAATTCTAACTTAGTCCAGATTGCAGTTCTTTGAAACAAACATCACTAGAAGACATACCTTGAAACAATTTACTTTTAGCATACCTAGCTGTTTCTTTCCATTCGTATTCTTCTCCATCTCTGAAGCAAAGTTCATCCATTTCAGTGAACAGATCATGGGGAATGTGTTCATCATCATCTTCCGTACCCAAAATAAATTGAACTCGTTGGGATGGTGTGTCTTGGAGAAAAAGAGAAACTGAACAACTAAAAGAACCCATACTTCTATTATGCAAGACAATACACTTAGTTAAATCTCCTGCTCTCATTTAGAAATATGCTTATCAGTAAAGATCTACAGTAGACTGTTTCTGTCTCCAAATCAATATACACCAAGAATTCTGCCATATCTCATGTATCCAGACAGAGTAGTAATGAGAAGAGGGGAGTGAATTTCACCTATTTAATATTATGTGCTGCCTGTACCCCGAGACTTTACAAGCATAAGATGAAATGATAATAATTTGGTTTTAGGAGGGAAAGTTTTGAAACAAAGAACTGCAGAAGACTGGTAAAAGGAGATTTGTCAAAGCATTCTGATTTGAAAACTCTTTTGTTTCAGTGAATAATTCTACTCATAGAAAGGTTATAGTGAACAGCACAGTGTTCACGCTTGAAGCGGAACGTTGCCCTGTAACTTTCCCATTCATTAAAACCTAGGGTTAAAAGTAAGTTTGAGGTCTTGAAGAAAAATTGTTTACTAGTACTCTTAGCAGTTAATTTTGGAGAATAATATCAAAGTGATCAACCCTGGATGACAAGGCACAGGCTGGAGGAATGGTGTCTCATCAAAACCTAAAACTTCAGAGGCAGTACAATTCCTTTAATAACAGGTGGCAAGAAGGTTGGAGTATTTTAATAGATCATTGATCAAATTACTGTGGCAAATGTTGCTTCACAGCTATGTTCATACTTTCAAAGATCTTGAGCGACAGAGTAAGAATAATACTTTTTTCAGATTGTGCAGTATTGTATTTAAGTAAAACAGATTTTTATGCTACCAGTGAGTATTATGAAGCCCTAGTATAACTTACTCAATACATCCTGCTGAACATTCACACAGACACCAGCATAAAGTTTATGATTTAGATAAAACCACCACAAAATCCATGCCTCATTGTACATAGACAGACATTAATTACAGTGAGAAACAGCATAAAAGAAATAACATTTAAACANCATTTTTGTATTTCTCCTGGAAGACAGACAAGTCGGCAAGCAATCCCATCCTTCCCTGGGGCTTCTGTATGACATGGAATAGGAAAGCCCATCAGCTCATACTCAGTCATTTACTCAGACAACTCACTTTGATAGTGACAACGTTTGTATCAGGCCTTTTAACCTCAACTATATGAACTTTTGCCTGTTTTGTTTCTTTGGGTTTGAACACCACCTGTTTTTGTGAACAGCGTGGGACTGTGCCTTGTTACTTGATTGGCATATCTCGGTTTCATTGGTATTTTAGGATTAGAAAGCTGTCTGAAACAGATGATATACTATGTCCAAGTCTCCTAAGGTGCTAAGTCAGATATTTAAGAGCTTGCTAATACTGGTAAGTATAAATATAAATATATTTTTACTCATAGGCGTTATGTAAATTGAATCTCTGTAAAAGTTAACATGCAATAAGGTAATTAGAAGAACTGAATGCAGAATAATTTATTACAGTACATACGTAGAAGGAAGCAACTTAATCAACACAGGTCAAAGGTAACCGTAGCATCCCATAATGTTCATGCATGCTATTTGAAAAAAAATAATCAAATACTACCTAAGAACAACATAAGCAAATACCCAGCTTTATTTTTACTTGAGTGAAATTTTGACACCAATATGTCAGTAATAATAGACCAAAGAGATCACTGAGAATTGCAAATATCATGCTCCATGGCTGAACACCTGTATAAAACTAAACACAGTTGTACCTTCTACAATGCTTAGCGTGATCAATTTTAGGAAAGTCAATACAGCACCAGTAAGATTGAGGGTCTCTTGAGAAACCACATTGAGTCTTCCAGAAGTGGACAAATAGATAAAAAAGGTTTGATTTGCTGAGTGTGAATTGAGTGAACAACTCCTATAGTTCATGAAAATTCTAACTTAGTCCAGATTGCAGTTCTTTGAAACAAACATCACTAGAAGACATACCTTGAAACAATTTACTTTTAGCATACCTAGCTGTTTCTTTCCATTCGTATTCTTCTCCATCTCTGAAGCAAAGTTCATCCATTTCAGTGAACAGATCATGGGGAATGTGTTCATCATCATCTTCCGTACCCAAAATAAATTGAACTCGTTGGGATGGTGTGTCTTGGAGAAAAAGAGAAACTGAACAACTAAAAGAACCCATACTTCTATTATGCAAGACAATACACTTAGTTAAATCTCCTGCTCTCATTTAGAAATATGCTTATCAGTAAAGATCTACAGTAGACTGTTTCTGTCTCCAAATCAATATACACCAAGAATTCTGCCATATCTCATGTATCCAGACAGAGTAGTAATGAGAAGAGGGGAGTGAATTTCACCTATTTAATATTATGTGCTGCCTGTACCCCGAGACTTTACAAGCATAAGATGAAATGATAATAATTTGGTTTTAGGAGGGAAAGTTTTGAAACAAAGAACTGCAGAAGACTGGTAAAAGGAGATTTGTCTAAGCATTCTGATTTGAAAACTCTTTTGTTTCAGTGAATAATTCTACTCATAGAAAGGTTATAGTGAACAGCACAGTGTTCACGCTTGAAGCGGAACGTTGCCCTGTAACTTTCCCATTCATTAAAACCTAGGGTTAAAAGTAAGTTTGAGGTCTTGAAGAAAAATTGTTTACTAGTACTCTTAGCAGTTAATTTTGGAGAATAATATCAAAGTGATCAACCCTGGATGACAAGGCACAGGCTGGAGGAATGGTGTCTCATCAAAACCTAAAACTTCAGAGGCAGTACAATTCCTTTAATAACAGGTGGCAAGAAGGTTGGAGTATTTTAATAGATCATTGATCAAATTACTGTGGCAAATGTTGCTTCACAGCTATGTTCATACTTTCAAAGATCTTGAGCGACAGAGTAAGAATAATACTTTTTTCAGATTGTGCAGTATTGTATTTAAGTAAAACAGATTTTTATGCTACCAGTGAGTATTATGAAGCCCTAGTATAACTTACTCAATACATCCTGCTGAACATTCACACAGACACCAGCATAAAGTTTATGATTTAGATAAAACCACCACAAAATCCATGCCTCATTGTACATAGACAGACATTAATTACAGTGAGAAACAGCATAAAAGAAATAACATTTAAACACAGAGTAACTACTACAAGTTGATTTTCGAGACAAAGAACTCACACAAGAGATTCCTTACCATATGATGGAGATTCTCGGCCATCCTCTCTATCAGTTTCTTTTTCTTTTTTTCTCCTGTGATGTCTGTGTCCACGATGTCTATGCCGTCGACGGCCTTGCTTTCCAAATGGCACATGAACTCCAATATATACAGCTCTGTGGCCTTTGCAAGACAGTTTCAAAAGAAGAAATTACTCAAAAACAAACCTCCTGCCAAAATTTGGTGTTAGTCAAAAAAGCAAGGAGTTTGACAAAAACAAACCCAAAAGCATGCAACACACCTAGCTATACTTGATATTCAACTGTATCAAAAATTTAGTGTCATTTTAGAAGCATAAAAGGAACATATGTTTTGAAATATGTAATAAGATGCCAAATAACTTTGAGGAGGTTAGAGGGGAGTTTTTTCTTTTCTTTTGGATAAATGTATGTAGTACATCCTCAACTTAACACAGGCTGCTCTTTAAAACAAGTGCTCTCAACATTTTGTTTTTCTTTCAACCTTTCACATTAAGGCAATACTAGCACCAACAACCTGGTGAAAGAAATAAGTCAACAGACTGTTATGAACATATTTCCATGTCTCCTGTAATGGAGTTAGCATATACAATAACCTTTGCAATTCCTTTTTAAACAAACAATCTCAGGAAGACACACATTAACTATAAGCCTAGAGGTTAACACTGCTTTGTCAGAGTTATTACAGAAGACTGACATTAACAAAAGGAAAAGGAAGCAGTTTTCCAGCTCTTAGAAAGATGTTAATTCTGCCAATTTACAGAAAACAAGTAAGCCTTAGGAGCTATGACTGCATACATGCATATACATATATTTGTGTATAGCACACACACACACTAGGTTAGAGATATTGAAAAATTCTGGTGATTATAGAGCTTCGAATAAATAAAAAGTGGTACTATGTCAAATTTGTTTTCTAAGAAAAGAATCTCTAAGCCCAAAGAGATGCACAAAACTTTTTATAAAGTAGTATTTTTTACATTGCTACATGAGTACAGCCACAAAGTAAAAATGACTATGCATATGTAAATTCGTAACTAATTTGGTCTAGAACCTTTTTCAAATTACAAGACTTGAGTCTTGACAGACTTCCAAGATTAGTTTTAATTGGAGTCGACTGATCGGTACTATGACCAAACCTGAAATTAAGCATATTAAAAGACATTTGTTTCCATGTAAGAGTGGAAAACAGATTAATTTGCTGAAGCATTCATCAGTCCTATTTATAGAGAGAGACTTTTCTTCTGTGAGCTTCTTCCAGCAAGAACACTTGGCCCGTCCGGCAGCCTGACCTACACCCTCCACGAGTACTGCACACAATACAATTCCCAGAGAAATTAATTCCAATGTGACATGTAAACATAAATCAATGCATTTCATATATAATATGACTAGGTAGCACCATTAACAATGGTCACATTGATACCATCACGACAGAATAATCTCATGCACAGGAAAAGAAGAAGTAGTATGTTCAAAAATAGCTGCATTACTCATCACATCCCACTCCAAAGCTGCCTGACCCACCACACACTGCAAATGCTGTTATCACTGTTAGGATTTTTGGTTTATTTTATATGTTCAATTAGTAAGTATGAAATTATAGTTACACATATAAATAGTTATTTCCATAACCAAAGTGTTTGATTTTTTTCAGGAACTATTTTTCCCTAACAGAAACTCATACATATTTTTAGTATTAGAGCATTTTCTATAATCGACTTCTTTTAATATTCTTAATAAGACTGTTTTAAGTCTGTGTTTTGATCGCTGCACAGAAGTGATTACTTACTAGAAAAATTTAGGGATCTAATAATCTTCAAGTTTTTACTTCCTTAAAAATTAGAAGGACTTGCTGTTCCCATAAATAAAGGCAATCAGTACAGAAAGACATTGCTTTCTACACTAAACTAAAAACACCACACAACTTTGTCAAGAGACTCTTATCTTAAAACAATTTACTCTGCTATTGCAAAAGATTAGCATTTGTAACACTGTGACCATTCCCATAGTCAAAGATCATGTTCTTGTATGGGGGAGAGGCAGAACAAGGAAATGAGAAGTCTTATGTCCTGTTACAAAACTGAAATCTGACCGAAATATTTTTACAAGGAAAGTTTGGAGGAGAGAAAGTGAAGAGGGAAAGTGAAGTGAAGCTAGGGAAAAATGAGCTGAAAAAAGGAACATGACAAAGGTGTTTCTAGAACAACCTGCAGACACAGCAAACTGCTTTTCTACCCAAAAATGCACTGAGCTCTCAGCTATCACTGTGTCCCAGTGCCTCATAGCTGCTTCAAATCACACTAAGTAGGCACTGCCAACTTAGTCCTCAAGTTGGGAAGCCAGCCCACAACGTACAACATTTGGTATTACTTTCTACTCCAGAAGGAAATTTTAAAGAAAGTACTGTCTCACTGCCCTCACAAATTAGGGTTATCACAAAGGCAGGGGAACAGGCTAGCAATGGATCATCCTCCTTTTCAGCCCATACTGTACACAAGCAACTATTGTGTGAATAACTATTTCCTCATGTAGACACTTGTCTTACAGGCAAATGTAAAATGAAAATACCTTACCCAAATCACTTCTGTATATGCAAAGTGACATATGCAAAGACTGCTACACAGGCAACTGTATTTTGGGACTAATGTGAAATGCTGATAAGTAAAATGATTTTCAGTGATTTTTAAGTAAACTGCATCACAGTCCAATGTACTTCTATCAGAATAACTTCAAGAAAAAACTTGATGTTGAAAATGAGTCTCTTAATTAGTCTTCTTGTATAAAGCAAGCATAGGGAGTTGCAGCATTACAGTCTAAAAAAGAAAAGTGTGGCTATTGCAAGTGGCATCTTTTGAGTACACCAGAGTCTGCTCCTTAAGCAAAGGGCATGTTTTGTTGGTATGACAGACATTCACAGAGAAAGACATCTCCAAAACTACTGCTTAGGTAACTATGGCTGTAGTATGAAGTTGCATATATATTCAACTACAAAGAACAGGGCAAAACCACATAATAAAATCTGGACAAGCTTAACATAATTTTAACTCCACAAAACAAAGCACTGAGAAGTTCTCTAAAAATAAAGACAGCTGTACTGACTAGGTCTGTATTCCCTTAAATTTCATTAATCATATAGGAGGAATTAATGTTTGCAGACAGACAAATAAAGCTTTCATTATACACACAATTTACAGGGAAAAACAAAACAAAAACACTGGGATTTCCCCCTCCTCCCTCCCCTTAATTCCCAATGAACGGGGAAAAACCACTTACAGTTCCCATCACACTGACCAAAAGTCAGAAAGGCAAGTAAGATCATAGCAATGGAGAGAAAGATCGTAATTCATATTAATAACATCAGTGCTATTTCTAAAAGGAACATAATCTTCTACTTGAATATTGGGGGTTTTTGAAGTTATTAAAAGGTATGATTGACCTTCAAAGCTTTGTTTGCAAAAATATCTGTACCACAGTACCATTGTCAAGCAAAGCTTGTAATACAATTACTTTAAACCAATAATCAACTGAATTAGTAGGCTGTTCAACACTAAATTTAGTAATACAAAGCTCAAGAGATAATTGGTCATTTTAATCTAAGATGGCTTTATCCAAGCTTAGCTATTCAAATCCACCAGGAGTATTTACTATTTAAGGTCTTTATCAGTATGAAACAAATTTAAATGTTAGGAGCTTGATAAATGTTTCTGTCACATAGTTGGTTTTACTCCAAAAATCAGTTTATATCAAGTTCTATAAAACTGAAATAACAGAAAACACTCTGTTAAAAGTTCCTCGAATTCTTCCAGAATCCTTAAGAAAATGGTAATGGAAGAGTTTTAACGTCTGAGGGAGATCAAAACCATGTATTAAAAAATGTTCTGATGTGGCAATCCTGGAAGTACAATTCCACATAGAACTTTCTTTTTTTCTAACCATTTTTTTGTTAGCTAGACATCTTTTAAGCTTCTTACAAAGAAGTACACTCTTTACCACGTTACTTAGAAATTTGAACTGCAGAAATCATATCTTAATTACAGCTGTAAGCAACACCAGGAGGTGGATCATCTGGTCTAATCTTGCCCAAGGTACAGCCAATTTCAAAGTTGAAGTCATTTATTTTTTTTTATCAGGTTGGTCAAGATGACAACCAGTCAAGCTCTGAGTATCTGTAAAATCTCTCCGGGCAGCCTATTCCAACATATAAAAGCATCCTGCATGAAAAAAACTTCCTAATATTCCATCAGAACTTCCAATCATGTGTCATCATGTGAATCATGTGTGTGCTCCCCCTCTCCCTTTCACCAATCCACCTTCAACAAGAGTCTGATTCTATATTCTCAGTAAGTTCCCAATGGTCTGCCAAAAAACTTCATGACAAGAACCACTATATTTCAAAGAAATCTTCAAAAAATATGAAGCTAGATATTTTTTACACAAGAGTCTTTACTTAATCAAAATTGTCACAATCTATATTGTCCGAGCATCAAGCTTCCAGTATGGAAAAACTGAAGAATCTGCAGGAGAGATCCTAATGTGTTCCATAAAAACAGGAAAAGAAGCAGCTGTTTGATGTCTTTTAACTCTTATTCCGAAACACGTGACCCCAATAGGACACATTCAAATTCTATCATCATCTCATGTCTTGACATCAATACTCCCTACATCACAGAAATGACCTGTATGCACAAAAACAAGCTCAATGTAAATTATTAATACATCTACCTTTTCTATCACAGGTCTGCTCCAAAGTTAGAAGCATACAAATGGAGAAAATAATCTTAGGTGGATGGAAGAAATAAAGAGAATATGAAAGTTATCCTCATGCCCTAAAAACCTTTACAGCCCAAAGGTCTTCTCCAAACATTCTTGCTTTGGTGGAACTTAAGGAACAAGCAGAATCCCTCATTTACATACTATTCCTCCTTTTGTTTAAATTTTCTTATTTATAATGATAATTATGAAAGTTCATGAAGTCAGTAGTTCACTGAAAATAATGCTAATATAACAACTAATTTTCTAACTGGAAGTAATGCCACGTTTCTGAAGTATGCAATTAAATGTACAATCTAATACTGATAATGAAGTTTTTAGTGTGAGACACAAACTACTTCAAAACAAATAGAATTATTTAGTTGATTTTATGAACTTCTCTCACAAAAAATATTCCCAAAAAAATAATGTAGTAGAAATTAAAATACATTTCTATATAACCTTGGTCTTCCACTCATGAATTGATTATTAAAGTCTTATTCATACCAATGATTCTTTTCCTGTGGTTTGATAAAAGAATTACAAAAATTATTCTTACTTTCAGAATAAAACATTGCAAATAAAACATTCTTATCAAATCTGTGTGAAGAAATAAAGAAAATCTTTCACGGGACAGTTACATGCCATAGCTGGAGTCCAAAATTCCTCCACAGTGCAGTATACTTTAGAATATGTTAAACCTCCTGGGCTGTATGCTAAAATCTCCTGTTGCTCCTATTAAGTTTATCTGAGAATATGTCTTTTATACTAAAATACTTGGGATAGATAGAACCAAGAAATGTAATCAAAAAGTCTAGTATGCAAAACATCCATTGAAACCAGCTCAGTAACAGGGTTTTCTCACTACACAACACAAAACAGCAGAAGCTGGAAATGCACTGATTTCTCATTAGACATACGAGTGATTTTTTGTCACTTAAAATCAATATGAGTTGGTATTAGCAGTTTTAAGAGAAAAATGCACTGAATATTTCTATTTGACAAAATCAACAGTTTTCAAGAAGGCATGATCAGTAATTAGACATGCAGTTAGTAACAGTAACAGGAAAAGCTTAATGCCAGTTGACAGAGCTACCCATTGATTCTGGCATGGTATATCCACCCCAGGTCTTTGTGGCCCACTGCCAGCACCAATCTCCCTCACCTGGGAAAGCAGCCAGCACTTGGGACTCATGGGAGGGGAGACTAGCTGCCCTTGCATTGTACATCCAAGACAGACCATAGTTGGGCCCCATGCCTAATCTGAGATCAAAGTTCTTGGCCTAGGCTGTCTCTGCAGCAGAGCTCAGATAATCTCAAAGAGCTGTTTCTGTTTGAGAGGAGAAAATACACAAACCTAAACACACAATTCAAGAACTCTCATTAACATGGAAGATTTATCCTTCTTCCACCAATGAAGAAACCAATGTTTTCAGCCCTTCACAGACGTCATACCCTGTAAAGACACGAGGCTTCCACATTCATAACACTGTGCTTGTAAAGTATTTCAAAAGAAATATTTGCAAACAAGACCTTCCCACTTAATCAATGGGTCACGAAAACACATTTGATCACATCCCTCTCATACAACTGCTGCACACATCTTTAAATGCATCAGCTTGCCTCCAAACACATTCCCGATGTTTTAAGATACAAAAAATATTACCGATCAAATCATGTCTCATGTACAGGTTATCTTTCCTGACGAAAAAAAAGAAAAAAAAAAAAAATCACATTTTCTTCATAAAATAAGAAACGTTAGGAAGGACAGCGCTGAGTCAAGCTAGAGACCTGTGGCCAGTGGGGTTCTACAGGGATCAGTTCTGGGGCCAGTGTTGATGAAGACGTTGAACAAGAACCTAGATGAGGTGACAGAGTGTACCCTCAGCAAGTTCCCTGATGACATGAAACTGGGAGGACTGTCTGATTCACCAGAAGGCTGTGCTGCCTTGGACTGGTTTGAGAGTTGGGCAGAGAGGAACCTCATGAGCTTCAGCAAGGGCAGGTGCAGAGTCCTGCACCTTGGAAAGAACAATCTCAAGCTGGGGATAGATCTGCTGGAAAGCAGCTCTACAGAGATACCTGAGAGTCCTGACTGATAATAAACTGAACATGAGCCAGTAATGTGCCTTTGTGGCCAAGAAGGCCAATGGCACCCTGGGATGCATCAAGTAGAGTGTGGGCAGCAGATCAAGGGAGGTTCTCCTCCCCCTATACTCTGTCCCGGTGAAGCCTCATCTGGAGTTCTATGTTCAGTTCTGGGCACCCCACAGCTCAAGAGGGACAGAGAGCTTCTAGAGTCCAGAGCAGGGCCACCAGGTGACTGGAGCAATTTTTTTATGAGGGAATGCAGTGAGATCTGTGGCTGTTTAGCCTGGAGAAGACTGAGAGGTAGACTTGATCATTATCTAAAGGATGGGTGTCAAGAGGATGGGGTGAGTGTTGGTTTTGTTGTTTGGGTTTTTTTAGTGCCCAGTGACAAGACAGGTGTTAATGGGCACAAGCTGGAACACAGGAAGTTCCACTTCAACATGAGGAAGAACTTCTTTCCTGTGAGATTGAGGGAGCCCTGGAACAAACTTCCTAGGGAGGGTGTGAAGTCTCCTGTGGAGGTTTTCAAAACCCACCTGAACATGTTACTGATCAAGGTGGACCAACTTCAGCAGAGGGGTTGGACTGGATGATCTCTAGAGGTCCCTTCCAACCCCTACCATTCTGTGGAAAAAAAAATAAAAACAAACCCTCACACTTCAAAAGCTTTAACTGACATGAAGCATTAGCTTTAAGTGCGGTGTAAATGGAGAAGTCAACCATCCAGAAATACTTCTGACATCCATTAAGTCACAGCTTTAGCCAATTTTTGGAGTAACTGCTTTTGATGGGATTTAAAATAGTAAATGTTATAAAAAGCCATCAAGAAAAAATAAGCTGCATAATCAAGTAGTCTCCTTTCTGTCTCATCTCAAAATAGGGGTTTTTTGAGCAATCTGGGCCATCAAGTTTACTAAAAACTTCAAGTTTCAATTGGTGGTGTTTGCCAGAACTTCAGTTTTATGGCTGTACTGCTTGATGACAATTTTATGCATGTTTCATATTACAAAACTGTAATTAATTACCTTTTTATAAATTTTTTTATGTAGTCAGAATAAAAACATTATACAGTGTTCTCTCTGATAAAAGAAATGTGAAAGTTAAAAAAAGTGTTAGGACATGGTTTATGACAAAGTTTTTAAAAGCATGGATTCCATCTTAGTCTATTTTGCGTTAAATATTAATTCTACATCTTTATGTGAAAGGCATTTTGAATGGTATCTTTTTAAGGAGAAATGCTGAAGTTAGCATAGACATTTCCCAAAATGGATTTTTAGAATTTTAACTATAAGCAAAGTTGTAGTTCTATGCAGATCTTCTCATTAACTCATTCAAATTTAAACACTGTTTCACTTCAAAAAACACACTACTAGAGGACTGACAATGTGACTGAAGAATTGTGTGGTTTTGAGGGTGAATACTAAATAATCTAGACTTATTCGTCAGAAATTGTAACAATTCAAGGGTATGCATATTCAGTACTGCCTTCTCCCTCTGTAGAAAAATGAGCTGGATACTGAAAAACTTCGTTTTGCTGCATCACCTCCTTGAAAGATTATTTTCACTTAAGGATCAGTATTTACATAAAGATCTCCTACTTTAAATTGGCTACCTAAGATAGCAAGCATAGCTAAAATTAATTTTATTATTCCCTACACATGTATTCTAGTCCTTATGCAGAAATTAATGAAAGTCCCATAAAGCAACATCTAGATAGCAATATTAAATAGAAGAAGGTCATTACAAAAGCTGTTTTCTCTGAGAATGCATCCCTTAACTAAAATCGGAATACAACAGCATACGGATTTGTATGTCATACATACACAAAAACTTTTAACGAAAAATGACATAAAATTAGTAATACTATTGTTATTCTAATGAATGCCTTGGAATACATGCAAAAAATGTTGACTCAGTTTCAGTATAAATACAATTACTCAGTCCTAGCTCAGTGAAAGATTGTAGAAGTTGAGTATGGTCTTCTCTAGCAATAGAAATATCATGTCAAGAGCCATTTATCAACTGAGCTATGTAGAGAGGTTCCTCAGCTGTTGAGACAATTCCACACACAAGCTAGTAAGTGTCCCAATGACATTCATTAAGAAGATCTGTCTGTGGAATAATGAGTAATTTCCCTCAAAAGATAAGTGGTATCAAACCTGGTTAAAAAAATGTGCATTTTTAAGTATATACAATAACCAAAGAATATAAATTTTGGTATGCACTAAGCTTTACTTCTTATTATACTCAGTTCTTGCTAGGCTAACATCAAGAGTCTCATAAAGAAAAAAAAAGTCTCATCTCAAGCAATTTCTATTAAGCTTCACTTGCCAGATGCTTACAGTATGTCATTCCAATTACTTGCAAGTAATTTAATCTACAAGTAAAAAATTCAGGTTTATAGTAATTTATCAGTACTGTATTTGACAAAACCTGAAGTCAATTACAATGTTCTAGAAATCAGAAATAACCCCCCCCGCCTCCAAAACAAACAAGACAACACCAAAAATTGTGTCTAGTCACTTTGGGTGCCCTATCAAGTTTTATATCTACACAGTCCGGCTGTTAAATTTCTCTCTCAAAAGGCAATCCAGAAACAATTTTGATAGCATTTTTTTAAGTATTTACCTTGTGATGGACACCACAAATAATAAACTACACAGACAACAATTATTCTGTCTACACAAAAGGCTGAATCTTGCACAAATGAACACAACAAGAAGTTCTAAGGAACTTGCTTGTGGGCTGTATTATGCAGGATTCCCATAGTAAAAGAAATTATACCTAGGACAAAGGTGTAGCAATGTAGACTAATTCCAAAAATCACTTAATTGAGATGGCATTAAAAAACATTACTAGGAAAACATCCTGTTTTTGTGACTTAGAGAAATGCTGAGCACAGATAATATTTATGCTAAAAAAGTAATTTACCCTCCAGCAGCTACTGGTACAACTGGTGCAACTGAACATTTTAATGATGTTGCATATGACTTAAGAGTATTTCACATACCTAACTGGCTCTACTGTGTCTGAATAGACAATGTTTTTCTTGCTGTCAGTTCAAATTAAACTAAAGAGCAGGCAAGACCTTTTCATTAATGATCATCCGAAATTACTTTTGTTTTCAGCAGCAGTTACACATCACATTTTTCTACTTTTCCATCACATAAGAAGACAGAACAATGAGAAATTGCATTTCAAAGCTCTTTTCTGTTAAACATGTTTCCTTCTTAGACCATTGAAGGGTCTCTTAAACTACAGAATGAATGCTTGAACCCTTAACAACCATGAGAAACCTGTCTAAATCAGTACAGTCTATTGCAGAACATAAAACATAAATACTAAGCACTATCTTAAAATGCCAGCAGCTACAAAGTCCTGCTGTATTACTTGTATTTACCTGCTCCTGTACAACTTGTTTTCTCAGAAGATTTTACAGGAACTATTCATTACTTTTAGAACAGTTGCAATTTAGATGTATCCAAAGGTAAAGTTAAAGTACTCCAGCCACCTGAAAAAAAAATCTTAGCAGTATGCTCCACTACAAGTTGCCATGGAAATTTTTAGATCCCCAAAGCCCTTTCATAATATTAAAACAATTTGTAACTACTAATAATACATTAAATTGCAAAACAATTGTATAGTACATTTGCCACTTAGATACACAATGTTAACTTCTAGAGGGGAAAAAGTGCAGGATTATCTTATTACCTGCTCTTATCAACTAAGATTAACTGAAAAGCTCAGCTGTTTTCTTAAAGGAAAAATAAGGCACTAAACCATCAAGAAATCTGAGACAATAGGGTCACTGGAAAGGTAAACACTACTTACACTTGCCAAAGGATAATGTGAGAGTAGAGCACCTATTAAAACATCTTAAATCCTGAAAGCTGTGTCTTGGATTTATGCCACACAAAACTAATCTACTGAGACAAACACTCTTGACCTCAGATTGTTTCTAGAAGAATAATTCTGTTATGTGTTAACTCCTTATCTTTGCTACGCCTAGAGTTGGTATTCTAATAGCAGAATATATCTCTTTTCTCTAAAACTGTATCCTCAAATTGAAATGGAAAATTAGCTACATATTCAAAAACATAGGTCCTGTAATATGAAGTGAAATATATTAACTCAGATTTAAGAAAGCTTTTCTCTGAACAGAAAATGCCTTTTACAAGATGGCATTAAATATCTCTGTCATTACTACTCTTGCCTTGTTTCCAACCCTGACTTTGTTATTTCTCTCATTTGTTACAGCTCAGAGTCTGGCATCATGTTAAGAACATCAGGTGCTCTTAAAAGTGTTATTTTAAGATGTTATTCCCCTTTCTAGCTCTTCTGTGAACTGACATTCCTTATTTCAAAATAAGACCTTGCAGCTCAGTACCTTTATTTAGTACACACACACACAGCCTGCCCACAATTGCAGTTTACCGTCTCTAGCCATTTCTCTTTCACAGGAAGAGTTACAAAACCAGTAGCCTGTGCCTAACCTTTCTAACCTGAACACTGTCTGTCACTCCAGACACGTACCACACACTTTGCTAGCCAACATAAATAGAATGTTGAGCTTGGGAAGTCCTAACTTCAAGAACTTTTTTCCCCTTTAGCATCTGGTCCACTTTCATTAGTATTTAATTGTAAAATCTCCAGAAAATATCCAATATTGACAACACCAAGAAATCTTTATTTTAGTATTCACAGCAAAATTAAGCCTTCTACAGCATCAATCTAACCAATATTTGTTTGTACAGGCTTTGAAGCAGTTCAGTATCATCTGTCCACGTTGGCTCTTAAAGGTTTAGTGCTTCACATTGTAGCTGAACTGAATTAACTGCTTGCTATCTCACCTTGAAAAATGAATCAACACATGCTTCTGGAAAGCTTCCAAATTCCTAGAACTCCTTTACAAGTCAACAGAAACAGAAGTTGGAAGACCATACTGAAACAGCTTCAGGTCTTGAAACACTTAAAATATCTAATGCTTGACTACAGGCCTTCCCAAGAGTACAAAAAACATTGACAAGTCAGTAATGAAAAGTAATACTATCTGGAGGTTTCTTACTGCTTGCAGACAACAATTCCACTCCCCTCCTTGTAAAAGTTTAAATACCAGAACTGAAGACAAACCCCAAAAATCCCACATACCTACTTTAATCACAATAGTTTATTAATAATGATCTCATAAACAGAGCTGTACATTCACATAAATTTATCCTCTAAAATATCCTGAATCTAAAGAATCTTTTTTCAGTGAATCTCAGAGAAGACTGTTTTACATACATACTTTTCTCCCTTCATACAAGAAAGGAAAAATTTCTTTTTCTTATTTTGAAATGGTTTCCGTTGATAAAAGGCAGAAATACATGCCATCTTCCCTTTTCCCATTTTACCATTCAAACAACAAAACCCCCAACAGAACAATTTTTCTCACTAGAAATATATATATATATATATATATATATACGCACACACATATAGACACACACTACAAAATTCCTACTTATGTGTAAAAATCTGTGCCTATATGAATCTTCAGATGTGAAAATTCCTATTGGAATTTTTCTTGTCAGGTAACTCTTACTGGTCACTTCCTTAACCTCTGTATAGCCAGTCCTTTCTTGCATTGAGACAGTCAGGCTGCATCACTGTAATGAGAGGTCATGAGCGGTACCCAAAGGAAAAATAAGGCTATATGGCTAAAGAGCTAATGGCTAACAGCTGTTGATTCAATTGCTCATGAAACAGAAGCCTTGGTTTCACCTTTATTTATTCTTTGGCTGTAAGTAAAATGGGTATTTTCCTCACTCAAAGCAGGCTGATCTCCCTTGCTTTCCCACCCAGTATCTCATATAACCACAGTGTTTTACTAGCCGAAGAACTCTTGCGAATGTGCTACTAGAGAGACTGAGGAAGTGATCTAGCTCATGCTTCCTTGGCACCTTTGGTGGTCAAGGCATCATAGCTGTTTATGCTGCTGCAGGGCACACTACTACAGCTGAACACCTGCTTCCCCTTAACCCCTGCCTCCCTGCAAAAGGCACATGTGCTTTTTCCAGGTCATCTCCCATAGGAAAGCAACAGAAGAAAACAAAGGAGGAGAGAGCTTAAATCTGCACCAAAGATTTAAATGCAAAGCCAGACATGGCAGTGGTTTCACCATAGCTCAACCCTACCTAAACTGGCATTGTTGCAGCCTCCACGGCACCTCTAAGCCTCATATTCACATTTCCTTTTTATGCTCAGCTCTGGCACACACTCATCTGTGTGGTAAGCTGGTTTGAGGTGTCTGCATTCCGACATCTTTCTTACTGTTTTCCTTTGTCAGGATTGTTATACTTTCTGCTGCCTTAATATAATTAACCAGGCCTACGGTACAGTTAGACAAACAAAATCATCAGTACATGATGGAAAGCAGTAACAGACTGAAGGGAATGGTGCAAGAGTTTATCTGCAACAGCAACAAACACCTTTAATCACTTCAAACTGTCTCTCACTAGAGCACAGCATAAGAAAATATGACAGCAACTTAAATCAACTTTTCCCAGATAGAAACTGCTGCTGTAATGGTTTTTCTCTGGCTTAAGTAAATAGCATCCACAAATCTTTATACCAATTTACTTCCTTTTTAAGTTGGTAAGAAATTGTATCTCAGGTGTAAGTATCTAATTTTGCATTTTGCTATATAATCTCGATATAACTCAATGCCATTTTTACTGCTAAATGCAAGACCCTGAGTCAAACAGTCAAGACTAACAAGATTCCATAATTCTTTTAACTGACTACAGACTGTGAAACATACAGTTTACCGTGGAACTTCTACAGAACCACCGTTATCTGTTCAGACTCTCAGTATTTAAGCTGCATGACCACACTCACAAGGATACTTAACTTCCAGAGAACAAAACAAACATGTCTCTCATGGCATCTGTTCCCTGAGTTTTGATTCTATAGAACTTGAAATTATTCACGCTGGGAAATCACTTAGTAACAGCAATCATTTATTTCAAACGTACTATCTCAGAAGCAAAAGCTCCTTGGAAAGTTTCATAAATTGTTAGGGTTCTTTAATATCTTTTTCTGATATAGATTTGAATGGCAGAGTATTTATTAGCATGTACAAGTATAAAAACAGTGCAGGTCATCTGCTATTCACTTGTTTTATTCCTTGAATTTAAAGATGGACAAAAAATTCTGATTCCTATCAGAGATACTTGTTGTACTTGGAAATCTTTTATCAGGAGGCAAAAAAAAATGCACGTTAAGCAAACAAACTGCTATAAACTTACTCTCTAATTCTTCTTTCTCAAAGTTTGTGTTGATAGTAGAGCTGATTTTGCCCATATCCACAACAGCTTCTTCATCATGACCCTGAAGAAATGAGACAGAAGTTTAAGTTAAAACTAAATAGAACTATTTTTTTTAATTTCTGAAAATATTCTGCAGTTCTGAAGCTGTTTGCCAAACTGTTCTGAAACAATACACTTTCAGCTCAGAAACTAAGAAAGAAAATGTCACTGAAAATCTGCTCATCCAATTCTTCAATAAAACATTACCCTGTATTGAAGGAAAAACACAGGAAATCAAGAGATGAGCTAAATACCATGCAATTTCTTTTTGTAATGTTCTTGGTTTCATCCCATCAAGGATCAGGACATACATTTCAGGATTGTGATATTCCTTTAGATTTACATTCAACAACAGTGAATCTACTTCAATAAAATAAGTGGTAAATTTAGAAGAAGTTATATAAATTATTATTCAGAGCTCTTGAACCCATTTGCTTAAGGGACAATTCCCGTGTGAGATTCTCCAACACAAATAAGAAGCTTTTGTGAATCAAAAGTTATACAAAAGAGTGGCAAAAGAATCAAGTTACATAACTTAAGGGTCTCTACTACACCACCCATTTTGGAAAGATCAAAATAACTGTTTCACTGTGGCTTCAAAAGACAGCATGTTAACCACAGCACTATCTAATTCACATTTTTAATGCACAAAGTTAGAAAACAGCAGTTGAAAGACAATTCGTTCAGGTTCTATTTCCAGACCTTTAAACTCTGCCTTTTGCTCAACATTGACAAAAATAAACTTTAAAATAACTAAGCAGTAGAAATACCATCCCCCCTCAGACTTCATATCAAAACAACATTAAAGTGGTGTTTCTTCTGTCTGCATTCCTCAGAATACTATCCACTTTTCTCCAAAGGAACTGCAGCCTATCCTGCTTTACTTTACATCTAGCTATGGATAATGGCAGGCTAACTGCTAAAGAATACTGTTTCTGCTCTTGCTCTCGGGCACAGGCTTTTCCTTAAATCAGATTTATCAATGATGGAATCAGACATAAAAAGATGAAACAATGTATTTCATTTATTTTTAATATCATTAAACAACTTCATTAGTTTTTCATCGTATCAGTTTACCAAAAAGACTTTTTCTTGTGGCCATATCACAGCTAGATCCACCACAACTAAATCTGTTTGATCACCATTACTGGCAGCAGTCCACTGGTACATTTACATCAATGTGGGATCTGTGACAGTAAGTTTCATGAGGAAAAAATGGAAGTTTAAATCAGAGTCTTACAGGGACTAAGAACTCTTAACACTGTTGACATTCACCTAAACTTTGATCTTAGAATTACTCGATAGTGCAATGCTTTATATATAGAACAGGCTCATCGTATCATGGGGACGTACGTGACAAGGGTGAAAACCAACATACCTGTGTAACAGCTACAAGCTAACACATACTGTAGCAA
>WBNH01004900.1:0-16690 GCA_013401255.1 Urocolius indicus
ACTTTTACTGCTGCTGTCCTTTCACTAAGTACACCAGCTAAACTGAATTGCTTTTTAGTCTTAAACAGAAATACAGTGGTTATCACCTATGCAGAATATTTGGTACCTTTTACAATTGAGTTATTTTCCTGTATTTGTAGGTAAAACAGTGTGCTGAGCAAAAAGTCACTTTAATATTGTGGAAAGTATTTTATTAATAACAATGAAATGCAGTATTATTTTTTTCAAATGAACAAAAAGAGATCATTCCCAGACCATTGTGACTGTTCCAAGGAGCTGACAAGAAATTTAGATTCCTTTAAATCACATTATGAAGTAAATTTATTTATTGAAGTAGTGATTTCTGAGTTTTCCAGGTGCCCTCAACTAAAGCCATATGACAATGGCACAGCAACATATATTCCTTCTCTTAAGAACAGCTCATCCATAAAAAAAACCCTAGTGACTACATCAGTGGACAAGAGAAGAGCTGCAGATGTCATCTGTCTGGACTCTGTAAGGTCTTTGACATAGTTCCTCACACCATCCTTCTCTCTAAATTGGAGAGATGTGGATTTGATGGATAAATTATTTGGTGGATAAGGAATTGGCTGGATGGTAACATCCAGAGAGAAGTGGTCAATGGCTCAATGTCTGAACAGAGATCTGTGATGAGTGGTGTTCCTTAGGGTTCTTCATCAGTGACATAGACGGTGGGATCAATCTCAGCAAGTTTGCAGACAACACCAAGTTGTGTAGAGCAGTTGACACCCCCGCGTGACCTAAATGCCATCCAGATGTTCCTGGAAAAGCTAGAGAAGAAGATTCACATGAACTTCATGAAGTTTAACAAGGTCAAATGAAGGGTCCTACACATGGGTTGAGTATCAATACAGGCTGGGAGATGAGTGGGCTGAGAGCAGCCCTGTGAAGAAACACTTCAGTATACTAGTGTCTGAAAAACTGGACATGAGCTTACAACATCTGTTTGCAGCCCACAAGCCAACTACATCCTGGGCTTCATCAGAAGAAGAGTGGCTAACAGGTTGTTCAGGAAGATTATTCTGATTCTCTGCTCCATTCTTGTGAGACCTCACCTGCAGTGCTGCATTCAGCTCTGGGGTCCCTGGCACAGAAAAGACGTGGACCTGCTGGAGCAGGTCAAAAGGGGGGACATAAAAAATGATCAAAGGGATGGAACACCTCTCCTGTGAGGACAGACTGAGAGAGTTGGGATTGTTCAGCCTGTAGAAGAGAAAGCTCCGGTGAGACCTGATTGCAACCTTTCAGTACTTAAAGAGGTCTTATAAGAAAGATAGGGACGGACTATTTAGTATGGGCATGGGGTAAGACAAGGACAAGGAGTAGTGGCTTTAAACTAAGAGAGTTAGATTCGGATTAGATACAGGGATGAACATTTTTGCGCTGAGAGTGGTGGAACAGTGGAACTGGTTGTCCAGAGGTATGGTAGATGTACCATCCCTGGAAACATTCAGGGTCAGGCTGGATGGATGGGGCTCTGACCAGTCTGATCCAGATGAAGATGTCTCTGATCATTACAGGGATGTTGGATGAGATGACCTTTAGAAGAGTCTTCCAACCCAAATGATTCTATGATTTGATGATACACTTCTCAGATGAGTAGATCTGGTGATTTTAATAGATGTGTTAATTTAAAAGAGATGCATTAGTGGCATAAGTAATGGATTACAGTACTGTTCCCATATAAACTTTTCAGGGAAGAGAATTTATATCTTGTTTTAAGAATACATTTTATATTAGAAGTCCTATATATACAACATTCTTCATAGTGTTTTGTAAAGATATTGGGTCATATTTATTGCCTGTGTAATTCCAGCAAAGTTACACCGTAGATCAATTTATGAAATTATTTTCACAATATTCAGAATTAGCCTATTTCAACCAGATAATTTCAGAATTGTCATTATTTTGTCCTATTATTCTCAGCTCCTGAGTAGAAAATAATTAGTATCACTGTATCTTGCTTATTTGCAGTGATGAGTAAGAAGTTTTATCTGTTCTTTCTTGTGCAGTAGATTTTACTGAATACATTTTACAAGAAGTTTTGATTTTTGCTTGCATCAATTGTGCTATTTTAACCTGCCACCTGAGGTCATTTCAATTATATCTGACAAATGAGTTACGGTAACCAAATGAATCACATTTCCTTTCATAAGTAATTACAATGCAAATTTTAAGTGTTATGCCTAGTTTTCTGGAAATGAATTGGGCAGAGGTCTCTCTGTTCTTTAAATACTTCTTGCAGAAATGATAAAAATGATTATATAGAAACTAAAAGTCAATCAATAACAGAAAATTACATCTGAAAAGCAACTTTGTTCTGTGAAGCACTGAATATTAGTAGTGACTGTGCATGTTCCCAGCAGGCTAAAAAGACAAAACAAAACAAATCTTCCAAAGAACAGATTTTAATTTAACAAAAGAAGAAGTAATCTTCGTTTGGAACAGATAACGCATTTATAATCTCCTACTTGTGTCCAAACTATTTCTATATCTTGAATCTGGAAATTCAAATGAAAGGCTTTTATTTTAACATTTTAAAATTTATTTTATTTATCTATTTTAACATTTATTTAATGTTTTCATTGTTGATACTGGTTGAATCAAAGAAAGCGAAAAGAATGAAGTGACTGAATCCCAAAGACACTAGGAGCCATGCAGAAATGTTTTCTTTCAGTTCTAACAGACTTAAGATTTTTTTTGGTCATTTTGCAAGATTCCTGGACTATGTGGATTTAAACAATGCATTTGACAATGTGAACTAAAGCTATGGCTGAAATAAAGTGTGCTTTAAATAAAGTTTGGCTGTAACATAGCAGTGATGAAGTTGTATTACATGTAGTATGGTGACAAAATTGTAGAATCTCTAGCAAGACTCTTGAATCCTGCTGTTTCTCTGAAATCTGTCTGAATGTACAGTTTTGTTTCTGAGAGTGAGGAATGCAAAGCTAGAAGAGAGTACAGTTCTGTACCTTGGGCTTCATGAAAAATTGCCTGGGAGCAAGTTACTACATGTATCTTTTTACCTATTTAAACCAGCTTTTCTAATAGTGTCCATAGGCAGGGTATATCCTGCGTATTTAGAGGCGCATTAGATGCCCATGTTTGAAAAGGAAAAATTAACACTAAGTAGAGGAGACATTTTGACAGTACCTATGGACTACTTAAAATCCATTTGTGAAGCAAATTGGAGCTTTAGTTTTGTTGTTTTGGTTTTGGTTGTTTTTTTGGTTGTTTTGTTTGTTTTGGGTTTTTTTTGGGGGGGGTGGGCGTGTATAATTACTGCAGTAAAAGACAGAAATATCTCTGACAAGTTTCATTGGAAAGAATGCTTCACGCTTGCAATAACTTCATTTGATTACCTGAATCTTTTAGTTCTATAAGGAAAAATCCTGAGTCTGTTACACAAAATCCATTTGAATCTATCAATGAGGAAACAAATAGTGTGATGGAAGAGAGAAATGAGGATGAAGTGTATTCATCTTTCTAGCCTCAAGAGAAAACCAGTGGCATCCAAATCTTCTTGTTCAAATAATTATCATTACTTTTTATTGACATGGGCAATTAGTTGCTAAGGCCATTCTGCAAGGCCTTGAAGGACTAAAGTATTGGTTACCTTTATCACAGGCAAGAATTTGTCTTACTCTGCATTGTTTCTGTCTCAACTAGTTTCCTGGCTTTTGCAGGGGAGAGCTAACTTCGTCTGATATTGGAGGAGTTCTCTATTCCATTTTAATCATCTATTTTCATCAATTTTAGTGCCAATTTTTAAAAGACAAAAACATAGTCTCACTGATAAAGTTCACATTGTGCGCAAAAAGGGTGAGTCATCGTTCTCTGTACAACTCGTAGTCTATGATAGACTCATAGACTCTATAGAGTCCTTTCTTTAAAAAAACAAATGTACTTGGGTAAATGTAAATGTATTTGGGAAATTCTCCGTAAAACTCAAATTCCTTACAAGCCGAATGGTTCTTATTTTGAAGAACAAGTATCTTTTAACTCTGATGTTATCCACCACCCTTGCAAATTGTAAGTACTTGTTATTGGCTGATTTATTTTTCTTGTCAGAATTCATGAGGCTGAGATTACAGGAAGAGTTTGTTTATCCTCAGTAAAATCCTCTCACATTTGTTTCATTTGTTTAGTGGAACATTTTTTTACCTCTTTATTTGGATTTGTGTCAAAAATCTTTTCATCCCACATGTAGGTATTTGCAAGTTGGGAGTATGACTGTGGTACTTGAGTTTGTTACGTAATGCATGTACCTTTCTTAGTTACACTGATGAATACAAACAAAACCAATCTTATTTCTGAGAGAAAAATAAATCTCGCAGGTTCCAAAATGTTTCCATCAGCCAATACCTTCCTCAGCCTCCAAAGTTACAGATGTTTTCTCTGAGTTGTCAGTTTTATCAGTTTGGTAGGAAGGTTGGAACAGAAAGCTGTTTGTGGAATTGTGTGGTTTTCTGACATGTTTTTTTTTTTTTTTCCAGAGAAATAACCTCCACATATCGCACTATTTAGAAACGGAACTTTTAAAAAATGTGTCTTTTGCAATACACTTCTTATTAAAAAATTTTGACAGTCATCTCTTCTTTTTATGAGAGAAAGATAACAGCTCTTCTCTAGCCCCAGGTAGGTTTCTAAAATTCAGATGATTCATTTAGTTAAAAAAAAAAACACTCTGACTTTGATTACTTTTTTTGGATTTTTTCATTTTCTTTGGGATCTCAGTATGTGGTTGCTTCAGCATAGTGCCTACCCTTTCAATAAGACCACTGTAAACTTGCTAAAAGCAAATTTGAAGAGTTGCTATAGTGGGATTTTATCATATCATGTCCTAAGTGATCTATGACAATAGCTAGATGATGTTTAATATCAGGATGACTCAGAAAGTCTGAATCAAACTTCTTCTTCTCAAGTTACTCTCTAAAAAAAACCTGTCTCACTTAATTGACTAGAAGAAGAAGCAACCTCCTAACACATGTCTTTGCATGTGAATTGTCTCCCTAAAGCCTCTATGGTAGTTCTGCAAAATAGAGCTGAAAATGTAATCACTCCCTCACTTTCCGTGTAGAAAAATGGCTTGCAATATTTGCTTATTTGAGGAGCTCCAGGTTTTTAGTGTTAACAGATAAAAAAGCAAAGATGCACCTTTTCATGATAAAATTTATCACTTAAAGTTTATTTAAAGTGGAGGAATATATTGCTGCAAATCCATTGAAATCTAATTATGAATTCTTGACTTAGATCTGTATTTTACCTTCCCGAGTTGATTCTCTACCTACAAAGTAACAAGTAACTAAAAAAATTGAGCAGTACATGTCTCTGTAGTTTCACTGCTATAAAACCTTTTCAAATATTAGAAGAATAAATGATTGACATATATACATACAAATTAATTTCAACAGAAAACAGAATGTTTGTGAAGTTATTTACAAATGCTTTAGTTAAAACTAAACTTCCAAAGAAGTTTCTTATTTTCCTATTTTCCTTAGTATCAACTATTACAAATCAAATTTAGAAATAAATACCCAGTTCAAATATAGAAGATTTTTTCTGGTTTATTTTTAGTTGCACACAATAGTCATCTTAAAAATACTGAAGAAAAATGTGCTATTTTAATTAGAGTAACATATGAACTTCTAATTGCCAGTTAAACAACTTTACCTTTCACACTATCAATTGATCACAATTTTCTTCTGCCATTGTGAGACTATCTTGCCAAGGCCCGTGACAACATTTTACTCTTCACTGCTCTTAAAGTTTAGCTTTCAATTCCTGGAAAACATCCAAAATCACAGTAACAGTTGTTTTCCAAGTTATAAACACAATCTTGAATCCATTAAAGACTTTTCTGATGTTTCTTCTGTGACTTCAGCTGTTGTGTCAGAGAAAAAGACAGACAATGTTTCTTTGCTCCTCAAGAATATAATATGTCACGGCTCATTTAAAATAGCATTTCCACAAAACAAACCTTTATAGCAGAAGCTAAATGTAGCGTCTTTGAGTGGCATCTGGCAGTTTCTGAAATAGAGCACATAAGGTTGGAGAATGTTACTCCTCAGAGCGTTTTATGCAAAGGAGTTTAGACTAATCAAGAGTGGCTTAAAGTAACATTGCATTGATGCTGGAGAAGACTGGCTTTAAATTTTGTATATCTGCAACCAAATTCCTCAAATATGCAACAAATATACAACAGTCTCTTCCTTTTATCAAAACTCCCAATAAAAAAAAAAGAATAAATCAGCAATGAAAATAGGTTTTATGTGTATTGAAATAGTATATAGCACTGCTGGAAACATCTAAAAGTGTAAGAACAGGTCTCCGGAGAGGGATGATACTGCATTTCTTTAGGCTTCTTGATTAGCTCTCTGAATTGATGAAAAAACAGAGCATCTCCTATTATATTTAAGTAGAACAAACAGAATTAGGTAGAATAATTGTTAGTCATGTGAAACTGAATGACTAGAGCAGGACAGAGAGGAACCTCCTGAGGTTCAACAAGGACAAGTGCAGAGTCATGCATCTGGGGAGGAACAACCACATCCACCAGTACAGGCTGGGGGTCAAACTGCTGAAGAGCAGCTCTGCAGAGAGAGATCTGGGAGTCCTGGTTGATAATAAACTGAACATGAGCCAGCAATGTGCCCTCGTGGCCAAGAAGGCCAATGGCATCCTGGGATGCATCAAGAAGAGTGTGGCCAGCAGGTCAAGGGAGGTTATTCTCCCCCTCTACTCTGTCCTGGTGAGGNTTCAGGTGAGGGATCCCTGGCACAGGCTGCCCAGGGAGGGTGTGGAGTCTCCTTCCTTGGAGGTCTTTAAGACCTGCCTGGACTTGTTCTTGTGCCACCTGATCTAGGTTGACCTGCTTCTTGCAGGGGCTTGGACTAGATGATCTCTAAAGGTTCCTTCCAATCCCTACCATTCTATGATTCTATGAATTCTGGATTTAGCTTGAATTAATCTGGTTTTCTTTGGTTTTTTTTTTTAGTCTTGTTTTGGGTTTTTTTTTGTAAGATCTAAACATCTTTAAAACCTTTCCTCTTCTGAAATCTCCATCGTTAAGCTACTTAAAAATAGGGAAAATAAGGCAGGCAAAAAAGTCCAATATAGAGAATAATTCTATTTTGAGAAAAGAAGTTCAATAAAATGTAATACTTTTCTACCGTGATGAGTGAAATAAAATGGCAAATATTGAACAGTGAAAATATGTTAGTTATTGCCCAAGATTCTGAGGAATAGTTGTGGTTCTCAAGGTTGGAAACAATCTTTTCCTTCTTTTGTCACAGGCAAGTATAAGCAATAAACATTCCAGAATTAAAGCTCTATAATGACAGCCTCAATAAGTAAAAATAATTCAGACAGAATTTCTGTTAATTCTTTACTTTTTACCATTTACAATTCTAAGTTCTAAAAGAGAATTTACATGGAACTGTGTACCTGCTTGTTCCTCGCTGCCACAAAGGGGTACTGGGTACAGCTGAGATTTTCTTCATTTGAGACCATATGGTGCTGTGTTTTAGATTTATTACTAAAACAGTGTTGATAAAAAAAACCAATGTTTTAATTATTGATGAAAAATGGCTATGAAGCATCAAGGCCTTCTCTATTTCTCACTCTGTCACCTACAGAAAGGAGGCTGAGGGTGCGCAAGAGTTTGTAAGGGGACACAGTCAGGACAGGTGATCGTAAATTATGAAAGAGGTATTCCAATATGTATAATGTAATATTCAGTGATAAAAACTAAGAGTGTAGTTTTATCATAGTTATTGCTCAGATACTGGCTGGGCATCAGAGTGTTTGTGAGAGGTGTTGAGAAATCGCTTTTGCATCACTTATGTTTTTTCTTCTCTTCACTTATTAAACTGTCTTTAACTGGACCCACAAGTTTTTCACACTTTTGCTCTTCTAACTATGTTCCCTATCCTGCTGTAAGAGAGGAGTAAGAAAGTGGCTGGCTGCGTGCTTAGTTACTGTCTGGAATAAACCTGCCACAAAAGGAGTGAACAATAAATAGTTTGGAGAAACAAATGAGTCTTTCATTGATGTTATAAACTCAACAAGATATGGAAAAATGAATAAATATGAACTCTGAAGGAGTAGAACAAATAGTTTTTTGATTTGTGTGTGTGTGTGTGTGTGTATGTGTGTGTGATAGAGCAACTGCTAGGTAGAAGTCTAAAATAAGAAAGCTAGTTGTACCTTTATTTCCAGATGAAGTACAATAATCTTACTACATTATAGTTCTTTTATCAGTTCAAAAATGGTCTGAAAAAGTAAGAGTACCTTTCTGAAAATAATTGCATACTTTTGTAGATGTCTGCAGTGTGCCACTTTTACACTGCCTGGGAAGTTTTCTTTGCATAAGAATCTCATTAGGTCTTTCTAATAGTACACAGGTGGTCTGGAAAGAGTGAAAAACTCAAGTGTAGCATTGTCTGGTTTTAGAGAGATGAAACCATTCCCTCCTACTGAAAAAAATAATGAGTTAAAAGTGAAACTCAAAGTAGTAGAGAACTGTCCCTTTCTTTGCCAGTTTAGAATAAATTTAGCAAGTTGTCATTGTTAGCTAAGAAAAGTACTAAAGCATTAAGTTCCCACAATAAAAGATAAACAAACAAACCCAAAAGCTCTACAATTGAATTACCTCACAAATTTTCATCTTTATACCTCATAACTTGAGGGAAACAGTATTAGAAGAAGATTAATACTCGATAGAACCAATGTATTAAGAAACTAGGAGTCAATCTTCTTTTGCCCATGTTCACAGTTATCTGAAGCACCAACAATCTTGAAGAAAAAAACCTTTTATCTATACTAAAATAATGCCCTTTTGATGTGTGCAGCAAATAAATGATTTTGTTCTGATTGACTAGTATGATTTTCCCAAGGCAGAAAAGAATATAATCTCTGAGAAAATGGTACTTTTCCCCAAAGGAATAAAACCAGGACTGAAAGCAGGTGTTTCAGCCTTACACTAAGAATATACTGTATATAGAAATAATTCTTACAGGGAGATCAGGTGAGAAATTACATGACTGAATGAATCATCTGCTTTTACTATAAATAGACTACCATTTCCCCAAAATAGTGTCTTTTCTTAAGCAATTCTACTCCTCAAAATGAAAATTATTACTGTTTCACTGGCATTCCAGGGAATATTTCAGCAGAATTGTTTGGTTAGGTAGTATAACATTATGCATTTTTTTTTTTGATAATGTGCTTGGAATTTTGATCAATATTTTATTTCTGTATTGCTGTGACACTGCGTTCACTTGAAAAAAATCCTGACAATTTTCACAAAGAGAAGTTAGGCTGAATATTGAAAAAACCTGTTAAAATGTAAACAATGCATCTGATCATTGTTTGTCATCTGTGTTGAAATCGTATTACATTCACCTAAAGTGTGGTGTCTGACACAGATAATGCTACAGTATAATAATAATTTAGGAAAAAAAAAATCATGTTATTTGCACTACCTGAGTAGATTATACCTGCCACTCAAGGGTAAAAGCAAATTCTAGAGTCTGGGATTTCTGTTGAGGACTATATGTTGATATAATATAAAGGTGAAAATATGGACTCTGATTTGATTTTTGAGCATCTTATAGTAGATGCTGAGGTGTCTTCTCATAGAAATATAGAACTGAAAGATGTTTTCCAAGTCACTGTAGTACTATATTGGATGAAAAAAGGCTCAATAGATGCTGCTGGCTCTTGTGTGCTTTCATAAACAACATCTTTAATTCTGTTAATACTAAAAGTCCAGTATTTTTCTATCTCTTCATGGTGATGGATAGAAACTGTATCCTTAATTACGCTTGTTGCAAAGTGTAGTAGGTGTCTGGAAGATCTCGATTGTAACGCAAGGGGTGAAGAGGAAGTGAAAGGTCTGGCATGGGGCAGAGAGAGAGGAGATGTTTATGCCAGCAGATATAAGGACATAACATAAACAATAAAGGGGAGATTGAGCATCATCCACACTGTGTGTGCAGTGATCTTTTTCCCCTCAGCAGTCACTAATCTGGGAGATCAGTCTGGAATGCTAGATAGTGTTGCCCGCAACGGCAACAGCAAAGAAAAGAGTAAAAATGGATTTGATTCTGAGAAACTCTGCAGTGGTTATCTCACACCATAAAGACTTTGAATTTAGCATATCTTAACTAGACTCATGGTAAGAAACAAAAGAATGATTCATACAGTGTTGCAAAGATCATCTCTGTTTTTTTGAAACATAAAAGAAGAATGAATTATTAATATAGCTGTCAGATACCTCAACAATATTTTCTCTCTTGTAACTCTTAAATAAAACAACCAGTTATTTGCTTGCATTGAATCATTTATCTATGCAGGAAACAAACAACATTTCTATTAACATATAATTTTTCAAAAAAGATTAGAGTTTACTTACTGCAAAAATATTGAGCTCTGACAAAAACACTCTTACTTTTTCTGAACATAACATAGACAAAATAAAAAAACCGATCTTTCATGGAAACTAAAATGTTGGAGAAAATTTTCTTT
This sequence comes from Urocolius indicus, assembly GCA_013401255.1. NCBI lineage: Eukaryota > Metazoa > Chordata > Aves > Coliiformes > Coliidae > Urocolius > Urocolius indicus. The sequence goes on from WBNH01004900.1 coordinate 10,552, forward strand.
GTGTACTAGTCAGCAATTAGCTAAGCTTTACATCTTAAAATAGTAAAATATTTGGAGAAATAAATCCTAGCCAACATAACTATGGAGAAGGTCTCAACATGATATTTGGCTTCAGCTAGGCAAATCCCTATAACAGGTCTTTTTTTGGCAGAAAAAACAAAATTGCAAAAGTATTGTAGTGCCAGGAGATGCACACAGGAAAAAAATCCATGGGATTTAAAAAAAAAATGATAAGTTATTTGTTGACTAATTCTGGGAAATTAGTTCTGTCTTCAGAATTGCATTCATTGAATGTGATGGAGAAAGTAAATTAATGGCTTTTTCTTTTGTCATTGGCAATCCCTCTGTCACTGTCAGAACTGGGTGTTACACTACTAACAATCTCATACTCATGGTAACAGTGATTTTGAATCTTGATCTGTGGTTCATATTCTTTTTTAAAGGATGACAAAACATCTATAGCTACTAAAGGTTACCCAAGGTCCCTGAACTGTTTTAAAAGCATAGTTGAAACAAATTGACAAAGGAGAAAAAGGTCAGTCTACTTCAATGGGTACTGTACATCTGCATATAATGAATTTGTCCTGTGGCCAGGACAAATGAACAATTTGTAAAAGCATTCAGCATTACTGCAGACAATAAGAAACTCCAGAATCAGTAGCATAAGCATTGCACAAAGACTACTTTTGTAATCTTTATAAAAGTGACACTAATATAGTGTATATTGTTCACATCTCCAAAATTGCGATTTATTCTTGATTTTATGTATTCAATTAAAACTAAGAATGTCCATTTAAATATATATTTACAACAACAACAAAAAACCATAAATGCAGTAAATTCAGAGGTTTCACTTTGCTGGACTTCTATATGTATGTCAAATTTAACTTCATGGGAAATCCCCACAACCTTAAATATAATGTGCTTTCTTTGGAGATTCCTCCAGGCCAGTTAATAAAATACAAAATCTGAAAAATATGCTCAACAACTAATTACTCTTTATCTGTTATGTAACCGGATCATTGTACATGTTTTTTTTCTGATGGTACTTCAAGTTTAATCATAACAAATTTTTGTTTGCTGGCATTCTACTTAAGAACAGCCAAGGGCAAGTTAACAGTTTTCTTTACCGATGAATTTTGAAAACACAAAAAGTATTACTTTGTGTTGAATGAAGTATTTATCTTCATCTCCCAGAGAGACTGTCGTTTGGATTAAAGTGTTTGTTTTCTGGCTTACATTTCCTTGTTTATTTTATTTTTTTAAATTAATGAATCAAAAGAACTGTTAAAAGTATAGTTCAAATTGAAATATGGAAAATACATAACATCATAGGACCATCATAATAGCTGTCCTGATTTGGGCTAGGATATACTTAAATCCTATGAGGAACTAGGAAGTGGTATAGGCTGGGCAGCTGACCCAGGCTGGGCAGGTATTCAATATCATCATGATGTCATGCCCAGCATATAGCTGGGGAGCTGGCGGGAACATGTTAATGGTTCTGATTTTTTTTTTTTTTTTTTGCTAAAATAACCTCTTTAAACCAGAAATTTTCACTCAGTATCTCTGTTGCTTCTGTGTATTAATCAAGAGACTGTGTTTTTGAACAGTGGTTTCCCTTTACTTTCCCTTTGTTAGATGTGCTATTTAACAAAAAGTGATTTGGTAGTCATCATGGTTTTTGTTTGAGATGGCTTTCAGACCAAGAAATGGACCCTTGGGCATCAGAGTTTGTGCAGTATGTGTGAGAGGAAGGCAGAGATAAAGATGCTTTTTGGGAAATGAGAAAGTGGATTAAATTGCTTCTTCACCTGAGTTCTTCTTCTTCCTTGCTCCTTGCTTTTACTGCCAGTCCTGGAGTAGAAAGGAGGAAGAGGAAGAAGAAAAGTCAAATATTGATTAATATTATTGCTTATTAGTAGTTCAGTTTAAATTATGTGTAGCAATGGCTGACAAACTGAGAAACATACAGGCTTAAGGTAAGAAAAAACCAACACCACAACATCAATGGAGGCAGCTCTTGGAAACTTTGAAATGCCTAAATAGCTGTGAAAGCAGAAAGTCAAAGCAACCAAGTGCTTGTGCACAGTAATGGAGTAATTTATGTAACCTAAAAGGGTTAGTGTGGGTGTTTGCGAGGGGAGTGGAAGACAGGAAACTACTTGCTCTGAAAAACAGGCAGATTAACCACTATTAAAGAGGGACATTTATGAAAAATACCTGTCCTTATACTCCTACTGTAACCAAATTGTGCTAGGTTGGTATTACACATACACTATATGTAGGTGACTAGTGTTTTTCAAAAACTGTTTAAGTTGTCTGATTTTCATGTTTAGAGGAATTTTAAGAAATATATAATTCATACCAAAATTTTCTGAAGGTCTGTGGCTGAGTCAATAAGTGGATTCAAAGCTCGGTGAAGTCAAATGGATCTTTTTCTATTGGCTTTAGCTTAACTATGTAGATGACTCCTGGAGAGTTAAAACCAATACAAGCTTTAAGAGTCCTGACTGCAGCATAAAAATGTGCAGTAATTTGCATAAACATCTTTGTGCTTCAGTTTAGTGCCCTTGCTTCAGTCACCGAAAATATTTGGTTAATCTGGGAGATTCTTGAGCTATACTTACATACGCCAATTCCTGACTGTTTGTGCAGTCCACATGTAGGAGAATAGTAATTTCATCTGATGAAAACAATATAGAAAGAATGAATGGATAAGATTACTAACCACAGAGTCATACAATATCAGAGAATGGTTCAAGTTTGAAGGGATCTCTGGAGATAATCAGGTCCAATCCCCTGCTCAAGCAGAGCCACTTAGAATCTGTGGCTAAGGACAGTATCTTTGGCTTTTAAAGACTTTATTAATGCCTGGGAACTATTGTCTGGGATGCAACAAATCCCATGCCCTTTTCCATGGAGAACTGCTCCAAGTGATTTTGTGTGACACTGCGATAAGAGGAGAGAGCCACGACAAAATACTAGCTGTTTACTAAGGGAGAGTCTTAGATATGCGTATTGCTGAAAAAGAGCATCTGTTTTTGGAAGAGTGTAACACTGAATGGATGCTGCAGTTGCTGACAAGCCTGTGGTTTTTAGCATCTTTCAGGTGACCTGCTGCATTGACTGACTAACCAGCGAGTGTCCTTACACTGGAAATCTTTATGAAGACTGAGAAAATTAATTATGTACCCGCTCTAACTGAAAGTTAACCTGTATAAAAGTAAAAACATAAATAAAAATATTTATCTTTCAGCAAAATTACTTCCTGTTAAAAGTAGCAAATTGCTAACAACAAAGACAAATCACTTTGAAATAACTATACATTTCCTTTAAAAGCTAAGGATGTAATGAGAGAAAACAAAAAGTACTTGTGTTTATCTTAGGAAAAGGGTTAATGCTGCCATTTTTGGTAGTATAAGACTAAATAAAGCAAAATTATCAAACTTTCTTTGATTATGTGATTCAAGTATCTCAACGGTGCAATATTCTGAGGCTTACATAGACTCTTGTCTCCTTGTTTCTTGGGCTATATGAATTTTTTTTAAAAAATATATATTATCAGAATATAACAGAATCAAGAATTGCAAGACTAAGAATGAGAAACGTTTTGATAAAGTCAATCCTATGTGTTAGACTGAAATGCCAAGGAAAGAAAAAAAAATTCCCATATTGTTGATTATTTGTTTCTAAAATAATTAGCAACTTTACACCTAAAAGAGTAAGTTCCAATAAATAACTCACAGTATTAGAAAATAGCTCCTTTTATTTTTTTCTTTTTTATGGAGTTTAATAATGGGTTTCAACTACCTAAAGCTTTTAGGAAGAGACTGTTCTGAGACAAGGAAACTACAATTACAAAAAACCCACTGAACCATCTTCATACAAAAAGAGACTCTGGAACATACTGTGGTCATGTTTTATGACCTTAATCTTTCAATCACATCTGCATGAACTGGAGTCTAGGCGTACTAGTTCGAATTTTTCATGAGTGCAGTCCTCTCTGCAGTCATTCCTTATGAAAGATGGTTACCGTTTAAAGAAAGGATGATTGACAGCTTAATATATGTGAAGAAAAGCTTTGTTCACCAGGAAGCACAATTCGTGGTTAACCTCATGTTAGAAGAAATCTTGAGTAAAATTTGCAGCATATATAAAATTGAGAGCCCTGTAGGAGCCCTATCATTGTGTAGAATTTGCAGAGTCTCTGCTGGTTTGGTTCTTAATACTAATTTTTGGGACAGGCTAGTGGCAGATAGAGATACATACACTAAAAGACAAAACCCTATTGGTGCTTATTGTTAGCTTAAATCCTGGAAGAAATCCCTTATGAAAAAATTCCTTCACATAGTTTCTATATATCTTTTTTATTTTCAGAACACACACAGAGGAAGGCTCCCACATTGAAGTGTCTCTTTCAAAGACTGTTTCTGATTCAAGCTAACAGCTGCCTTACTCCCTGGACTGAAAATTGGAGAACTCTCCAGGCTGACTGCTCACATTTAACTATGCATTTGTCCACATCTTAAAGTTTTTCACTGGTGATGTCTACTGTTTGATATCTAGAGTTATTCTTGAAATTATGAGATTAAGATTCAGAGATGACTCTCAGCTACAAAGGCTTTTGTGTTACACAGGGATAGATGCTTGCCTCCACATCAGGGTTTGATGGCTTCCAAATGCGTGTCTTTCTCCTCATTGTTGAAATATTGTCTTGGTCATCAGAAAATTCTGGATATTACATCTATATCACCTAGAATCTAGTTCAGATTTGCAGGAGATTTTTTCAATGTGTTAAATACAGTAGTATGACAGAAGATCCTCTTCAAAACCAACTCCCAGAATCACCCACACTTGGAATGGCAAAAACTGTCCCCACAGGCTTCTTCTTCAGCACGGGAGACTACCTTCCCTGGATTTTTTCTTACCTCTAGGTGAGTTCTGTTGACCTATGAAGAAACTTTTCTGTCTGTTTGAAAGATCACTGTACCCTTGAGGGTATTCCAGGGAAGTGGCACAGCTAGCCAGGCAGCCCTTCTGGATGATTTCATGAAAGATTGTTTTTGGAAAGGACTACACTATGTCAAATAGTAAGTATTTTCAGATATTATTTTGAGGAGGATTCTTTTATCTCTCTGTTCTTCAACACCTATGCTCACACACATACTTTACATTATAAAGAAATACTCTTCAATTGCCTAGATATCCATATTTGTGACTGCAGTACTGCACGGTGGTATGGTCTCTCTCCTGTCATCAGCTGTAGAGTACAGATAGCAATACAAGGTACTAATGAAAGTGTGGTAGCACAGGGGAATTGAGGATAGGGTTTCCACATGTGCCACTCTCAGGAGCTCAGACTCTTTTTCTCAAATTTCTAAATAAGGATTTGAAGGAACTGCTAGATCTTATTCATTGCACCTTTATCAGGGTCTCAGCCTGCCCCAAACAATTTGCAGATTGCTTACAGACCACTGTCACCGGCCTGAAATTTCTAGTTGTTTCATGTGAATAAATGTGAAGACAAGTCTTTCAGCAATTTCTCTTCAAACATTTATGTATGTTCAGGTGAACTTCATATCAAAATGGAGACATAGAAATGATAATAAATAATAACCATTCTTTTCCATAAACCACCAAAGAATAGACATTTTCTCTTATCTAATGCTGTAATTTGGGCAATTTAAAAGCAATTATTATTTCATTACCATTTAGTTTCCAAGAGAACATATAAATGTTAAATATTTATACTGATAAGTCCATGGCAAATGTATTTCTGTTACAAACATTGCCTCAATTTTAATTTGCAACATGAATTTTATGCTGTAGGATATTGTACAATGTTGTACACAGTTGTAAAAGTACACAGTCAAAATCACAAAGGACTGAACTCTGAAGAAGTGAATATAATTTGAAAATAATTTCACATTTTTAGTGTGATTCCTTAATTGAACAATTGAACAACTTGCTTTATCCTTATGTTAAGCCAGTGTGGTTTAGATTAATTTAGAGGTCAAGTTACATCTCTTGGCTGGGGATCTTAAGCATATGCAAATCCTGCCCATGTGTCTAAAAGCTCAAATATGCTGAATTGCCATGAAGGATACCATTCACAGAATAACAGAATCACACAATC